>JAJOOH010008843.1:0-76156 GCA_029582605.1 Solanum gracilifrons | reverse complement strand
TTCCTCATGTTGATGTGCATTTAGTATGAGTTGCCTATATGCTTCATGAGATGAATTGTTGAACATGCTTAAATGTGCTTTTGAGAGTAATTGCATAATTTGCTTCATGATGTTATGATGAGCATGCTTTGAGTTGGAGAAGGTAATTCCTCCAATGAAATGAGAGATGTTGAAATTTTTATGCATAATGGGCTGTTAGATGTAGTTCCTACTTCCCTGTGTTGCATTGAGTATATTAAAATGAAGTTGATGTTTCCTCTTTGTTTTGTGCATTGTTATGATGTTTCATGCATGATGGTCTGCTAGTCTTGAGTCTTTAATTCCATGATGTATTTAGAAATGTCATTCGAGGACGAATGTTCCCAAGGGGGAGATAATGTAACACCCGAAAAACTTGTAGGTAAAACTTGAGCCTTGCGTTGGAGTTTTTAAGTTTGATGTGGGGTTTAGAAGTGTAAAATGGTTTCCCAAACTTAGTTTGAGGGGTTTAGGGGTTAAACATCAAGGTACGAACCCCGCAAGGACCAACTAAGGGTCCTTGAGGAGGAGCCTAAATCCTAACCGCCAAGACTGCCCAAAAAAGGCCACCTACAATGGCACTTACGACCAGTAGGTGGACCCACGCCAGTAGGTGGGGGTCGTGGGTCATGGCCTGAACTCCCCTATGATTTCAAGCCCCGCCCTAGACCCATGATTGACCAGTACGGTCCGTGGGTCCATCCACACCCCGTAGGTGGGGGCCTGTTTTGCTGCCAAATCTCGGCTAAGGTAAGAGTATTTTAGTAAATTCTTTTTAATGTTAGTTTGAAGTGAGGTCATTTTATATTATTTATTTAGATCTATATAAGGGTTTTTAAGATATTAATTAACCCTTAAACTTCATAAATCTCAACTACCCAAATCATAACCACCTTGACACCTAAAGTTTTCTCCCAAGAACTCCATTGAAGAAGGTCAAATTAGAGCTTGAAGAAGGGAGATTTATCTATCGATTTTGCTAGGATTTGTTCATCTAAGGTATGGTAGTCTTGATTCATGGAAAGCTTTCTTCCTGAAGCCCTCAAACTTTCAATTCCAAAGTTGAAAATTCTCCAAAACCTAGGGTTTTCATTCTAAGTCATGGATTCTTTGTCAAAATTTTTTAAATGTTTTAATTATCATATATCATGATTGAATTTCTGTTTTATGTTGGTTTTAAGATGACATCTCCCATGGATCCATGAATTCGCCATAACCCTAATTTATGACTATGTGATGTGGATGAATTGTAGTAAGATGAATACTATGCAATTGATCTTGTACTAGTTTAATTACTTGAATTATGTTATTATTCATGCCTAAATGGTGGTAATTCTATGTGTGTTGGTGAATTATGATTCATGGTCCTTAAAGGGAAAATTGTGAAGATTGTTGTATAAACATGATGCTTATATACATGCTTTGGGATTTCAATGAAAGTAATGTGACTATGACTATAATGCAATTGTGATATTGTTGAAAGTTTATTCTCAATTATACACTTGTGAATGATGATGACATGTTATGAAAGGTTTATTCAATTTAATGATACATCTTGAATTGGTAGGCTTTTAGGGCATCCTCTTCTTGTGTAACTAAAGTATCTTGACTTCATGAACTTTGAATTGGTAGGCCAAGTGGCATCCCTTTCATAAATGATTAATGAAGTATCTTGGATCGGTAGGCTAATGACACCCTTCCATGAACGACAATGACGAACCTTGAATCAGTAGGCTTATGCACCCTTTCATGAGGGTTCAATGAGCTATCCTAATAATTTACCTTGAATCGGTAGGCTTATGGGACCCTTTCATGTGTTAAATATTGTACCTTGAATCGGTAGGCTAATGGCACCCTTTCATGTGTGAAATAATGTACCTTGGGTCGGTAGGTCAATTGCATCCCTCTCATGTGTAATAATATTAAAGGAATGAATTACTCTATGGGAATTTAATGCTTAGCACCGAGTGGATATTGTAAGGTGGAAGCTCTCCCGATGTTAGGCCGGGTTTCTATGAACGCCTTCCTTATCCCATAACTATGTTCCCTTATAAGTTATAGCTAGTAGATCCAGCTAAGCTAAATTTACCGGTTCTACCTTAGGCAAGTATACCAACCCTTACTGTGTGGGAGGCATCAGATTCCATGATTTTCTCAAATGGTCTATGTCATTAGGGCTTATTCCCATCATGTGAGTTATGTGCTAAGATTACTCAAGAGGTTCTATGGAGTGTGGGTGGTAGTATGGGATGCCATTCATGCATTGAACGAGTAGGCTTTGAGAGTGGCTATGGTGTGTCTCGAATGTCATAATATCTAATGAAATGAATGTTCTTATAATGATGCTAATTAGAATGTTGACTTAAAGGCTAAATAAATGATGAATGCTTAAATTGGATTGTTGCTATGAGTTGCTTTCATTATCATGACTTATCAAATGAGAAGGTTCCTTATCTATGAGTATTGGCTAAAGATGAGAATGAAGGATGGTAAGTATGTTATAGTTGCGTCAAAGTGGTACTTAGTATGAATGGTATTATGGGATACCATTCCTACATTGCACAAGTATAACTTAGGGTTACTTAAGATGATAGTTCTAATGTGTTATAATGACTTACATGATGATTATGCTTATGTATTATGTGTTTATACTAGAAGTGCATGATGATTCTCGAACTTGTTAAATGCATGGTTTTCAACGAAAATGTCCTTTTAGCATGATTTTTGAATGGCTATCATACTTAGTGCATTCTTGTGCTAACCCATATTTCTTCTACATTTTTACAAAGTGTAGGTTCCGGAGCTTAAGGTGATTTCTAAGGTTCAAAGCTTCGATTTCCTATTCTCCAAAGCTAGTGGTGAGTCCTCATAGTTCGAGGATGAGAGTTGTTCTTTTTCTAGTTTCTTTCATGTCATTTTATGTTTCGGACTATGCTGAAGGGCTGTGACCCTATTATTGATTAAAAGTTGTATTAGATGTCCATGTGAGACAAAGTTAGACTTTCGCTATATTTAAATAAAGACTTCGATTGTATGGATAAATGTTGTTAAATTCCATACCATTTTCTTATGTCTTATGTTATGAATGATATGTGGCTTGTATGAGGCTCTTCGGAGTTTTGTACCCCGTGTTACGTCTGGGGTGTAGGCTCGGGTCGTGACAAAGCTCTATGAGAAGGCATGATTTGAAAATACATAACGATGGATTAGAAAGAAGATCATACCAACACACGATAAGAATATCAAGAAAGTGAAAGTCTTCCTAAAGCACTTCGTAGACTCCCCCTCATAGGTATAGCGCGCTTCACATGTATGAAAGGGACTTTACTTAGTGCGGCTTTTCAGACATCCTAAGACTCTTGAACCTAAGGATCTAATACCAAGTTTGTCACACCCCGAAGCTACCCACTGGACGTTCACATGGGACTTAGGATCACGAGTGAACCCAAGTTAACCCTGCTGGCATATCATAAGCATACTGAGATAACTGAAATAAGATAATTATATGCGGAAGCTTAAAACATGACATAAAATGAAACGATGGGGAATACCCATTCTAAGTCTGAATATACATAACTAAGTTTAATGACAACGGAAATATCACACTCAAACAAAAAACTGAATCTAAACTATGCCTGAATAAGAGCCTCTAAATGACTAAAGATGCTCTGAGATGTCCCAGCTAATTCTTGCAAAACTAAAACTGAAAGACTGAAAGTAGCAATATGTTGCCCATGGAGAGGACTTATCATACGGGGGCACACTCTGGGACTATGAGGGTGACTGATCCTAGTCCACTCGGTATTAAGTTTACCCCCAACTGATTATGTAAATAACACATTATAACTGAATTTTTGTAATACTGAATAACTCAAAATACTGATATGCTAACTGAAAATGCAACATTAATGTACTGATAATGAAAAAATCTTAACTGAGGCATGTATATCTGAATAAACTGACCTAGTATGTGTAATTCATGAACTAAACGAATATGCATAGCTATGGTTCTGAGTTTCATGCAAAGAACTAAGCAACAATTCTATGAAAACATGATAACCTGATTTGGATTAGTCTAACAACTGAATCACAACATAAATCTTAAATTCTAGAAACCCTAGGTCTAAACATGATATAGAGAATCAAGAATCTGACTAAATTCTAGGGACCTAATGGGTAAAAGGAACCCACTAGTGGAATCCCACATACCTGGTGACTAAATTCACGGAGAAATCTTTTGATTTCTGGGCTGGAACTGAATAAAATTTGATGCGTTCCTGGAGAGGGTTTGGTCGATTCTTTCTCCTTCTTTTCATTCAACTTGATGAATTTTTGGAGAATGAGTTGACTAGGGCAAGTTCTAATTAAGTTACTAGACTAAAACTGACAAAAACGACGTAGTTTAGGTGACCAATGCATAGGGAAAAGACCAAAATGACCCTGACTTAAAATTTGTCGGGACCAACCGACGAACCTGACCGATGGACCGTCGATTGGCCTCCGGTCCGTCCTATAAACCGTCGTTTTCCTTTCAGAGAGATTAAATCTGGGGTTCTGAACCACGGCCTGGACCATGGACCGTGTTCCCACCTACGGTCCGTAGGTCTTGGCGTAGGTCGACCCTTAGACGAATTTGTGTTGGGTTCTGGGAGGGAGATGCAGGTGGCTAACCACGGACACCCACCTACAGTCCATGGGTCACCCTACAATCCGTAGGTGGCAACTGCAACTTCTGATTTTTTGCAATCTGATCTTCTTGCATACGGGGTGTTACATTATCTCCCCCTTAGGAACATTCGTCCTCGAATGAAGACTAAAGTAGCTGAATATGGAGGGAAAGAGCTGCGAACCCTACCACTAAGTACTGAAAATTGAAATCTGACTGAACTAAGTTCCAAGGACATGCTAATACGCTGAAAATTCTTAGTAAAATTAAGTAAATCAGCTCCTCAGTTATTAATTTTGGAACCATTTCTAATAAAGATACTTTAACAACATCAAAAGTCTCTGTAAAATTGGTCTTGAAAAAAGGAGTCAATTCAGCATGAGCTTATTTCAACACATCATGTTCTCAAATCTAAGAAATTCTTTAAATAAACCCTCCTTTATTTTTACTATATGCTCCTTTATATTTATTTCTTCAAAATATTCTCAAAGGTTCTTTTACTCCATTTAGTAAGTGTAACGTTAGTCTTCTTCATCTTCAACTTCAAATTTAGAAAGACATCTTCTGAGTAAATAAACTCCCAAACCTCTGTCACAACAACCTTTCTAAAATTATGATCTTTCACTCAATATTTCAAAAATCTAATAGGTCTTCTCCTAGGAGAAACTTGATTACTACAAGACAAAAGAAATGGTGCATGATTAGACCAGTTCTAGGTAAGTACTTCATATTCATAGTGCCATATATCCCAAATAAAAGCTTGATTAATAAGAATTCTATCAAATATTTTTTAAATTGTGATACCGCAACTTAAGATAAGAAGCCCACATCGATAAAACATAAGAGAGATGTTGGGTCTATAAGTAAGCAGACCTTACCAAATAGTGACACAATTATAGTAGTGCGGGCCTAGGTCTAAAGAGGACAATGTCACTAGCGAACTTGGCCATTACAAGTGGTATTAGAGTCACTCTTATGTCAGCCTTATCGATGTGGGCCAGAGTTCAACTGAGTTTAGAAAAATTTCAATAAGGCAAGGTAAATCTTAGTGCTGAGTCTAGGCAAATTCCAAGTGGTGTGGCAACCTCAGTGAGGACGCTGATTCCATAAAGGGGTGTATGTGACACCCAAAAGTAAGATAAGAAGTCTCATACTGATAAAAATATAGGAAAGATGTTGGGTCTATAAATAAGCAAACTTTATCAACTAGTGACGCGTTTTAAATTGTGCAGGCCTAGGCCCAAAGCAAAATATATCACTAATGGATTGGGACATTATAATTTTTATTTAATCTCTTTTGATTAAATCCAGCCTCCCTTGAATAAACTAATTACATAACCATTAATGAATGTGTGTGAGCAAAATCGTTAGGGGATAGTCTGGAGAAAATAAAATCTCATTTTGATTCAATAGATAATTTCAAAAAACTCTTTCAATTACTTGAAAGAAATAACGATTCAATCCAAACAACATAGTGAAGAAATATTTGCTAATTTATATTTCTTTTGGTTGAGAAAACTAGCGAACAACTATGTAACTCAATTTAACATCCATAAACAAACTCAAGCATAAAACGAGGATTAACATCGAAAATTATACATCAATACACCACGTTTGTCAAAATTATTTATGGAATATCAAACCTCATAATATTTTTTTATTGTTGTTGGTGTTGTTATTGTTGTTGTTATTATTATTATTAAAGAAGCACAAATTTAATCTTCTTTCAATTACATCGAACCCCTAATTAGAGCTTGTTTGAATTGGCCTATTTTAAGCTAAAATAGTTTTAAAGCACTATTAGAGGGTGTGAGTGAGTTAATAATGTTTATAAGCACTTTGTTTTAAGTTAAATTGCTAAAAATTAAGTCATTAGTTAAAATTTTTAATTTATAACTTTAGCTTATAAGTAAAAAATGAAAAGTCAATCCGAACAAGGAGGTTAACCCTGTTTTAGTTACATCACTACTTTCCATAGGAATAAACAAAGGCTCTACGCAATCAATCGTATTAGATAGATATCCCTTCAGCATAGGTCATCGAAATGATCTCGGAGACCCACCAAAGTATGAAAGCCAAGATCTTTCAGAAAACGAATTCCGATTCAAAGAGTGCATAACCGCATGGATAAGCTCATAGGTCAATAAGACTACAAACTAGAATCTCTACCAAGAAGCTAACGAAGAGAGGCTGGTAAAGAAGAGCTTGTTCCATTTCCGAATACGAGAATAAGAAGAACAGAAGTACAAGAGGATATGAAGGAGAAGAGGCGAGTACAGTTTCATACGAATAAAATTATTCCCTTATATATATGAGAAGTAAACAAAGAATGAATGCTTTTTTTTTCTTAATTTGGTATAAGTGAAGATGATAATATTGAAGACACCATTTAAAAATATTTATTGCTAATAAAATTGACAAAAGAATTCCAAACAACCCAACCAATCTCCGTAACACTTTTTTGAGATAAATTACAAAGCTTTAGTCATGACAATAACATTATTATAAGGAATTAAAGAGGATGTGTAATTTATTGCGATGATGTCTAACCAATGCGACAAATATTGAAGAATCTGGTAAAAAAATTGTGAAGTCATCAAGTAAATTTGGATGATCATTGCGACATATGTCAACTTACACATAAAACAAAAATATATTTAATTGTGAACTCATATTTTACTACTTATATGTATATCTATATTTGTATGCTTATAAAAGCATGAGACTCTAATAGATATGTTGAATAAACTTTTTTTTCCATATGTGCATTTCATATTAGCTAAAATTGTGATAGTAATTAAGTAACTCTTAGAAACATCATTATTTACTTTTGTTCATTGTTTAACCCTTTAATTAATTAGTGATCCTTATTACTTTCTCGTACGGGGATATTAAGAATGCAATTATTTTTTGTATTAATCATAAGCTCATTATTTCATTGTTATAAAACAACGAATTACTTACCAAGTTTTCAACATTTTTATTACAACACTCCAAATTCACATTAGAAGCTAAAAGTATTTCAAAATAAACACTATTTCTTGTTCTTTTAGGCCTGATTTGTTTTCATTAAAATTAAAACGTCTGAATCTGAATATTAAGATATTTTCTCTAGATCTGAACACTAGATGATTAAGACTGTTGTTTTTCAACATATGAATGTGTATAATTTATTTATTCGTAAAAATAATAAATATATATATATATTTATCAAGTAAAAAGTAATTAAATATTAGAAAATATGAATTTAATAAAATTAGATTATTATTTGATAAAGTATAAAACATTTATGTTCGCTAGTGATGATAAAGACAATTTATAACTGTGGTGATGATAATAGTTGGTCTTAGATGCTAGTAATAGCAATCCATCCGCCATTTTATAACTTCTAATTAACGTGGTTGACGTTCTCCTTATCCCAGTCGGATACAGTATGAAAGGAACATGTCGACGCAACCTGCTCCTTTCATCTGTTCCCTTATTTGTCAAGCATCAAAACCTTTCTCGATCTAACAGACACTTAATAGGTGACGGTCTGGTAACTTCAAATGAGACATTGACATGCTTTGCAAGACATGGTTTTTTCAATCTTATATTTGACACAAACCCAACGTCAAGCTGAAAGTTTTCCAGTGACTCGGAAATGGGTCCAACTCGGTTGTAGCAGATAAGTATCAGCTCTCTTAGCACATATTGTATCACATGAAAATAGCATTAAAGAGTCGTATCGGCTGAATTTTTTTTGAAAGAGTTGTATCAACGTTGATAGCTATATTATTGTAAACTCTTAAACGCCATACCATTATCTCAAGAACTCATCAAACCCATCTTAATTCAAGAACAAACACAATATTTCAAGAACACTAATCAAGAACCCAATTCCTTCAATTTTGAGAACGAAAATGCTTAAAAAAGATGATTGGTGTGTGGGTGAACGAACCCAACACTACGAGTTGGAAAAATCCTTTGCAAAATCCGCAATAAAACTCAAGAATCTTGACAAACACCTTGAACTTTTTTATGTTTTCCTCTTCTCGAACTTCTCTCAAAACCCTAAGCGTATTTTGATTTATGTAAAGTGACCCAAATCAGATTTGACCCAAAAATATTACTAAAAATTGAGTTAATCTAATTGGGTAAGGAAAAGACCAAAATACCCCTCATATTTTCGGGTAACTTTCCTTAATTGGACAACCCGAATTCAAACGGGAATATCTCAAAAATTATCAAACTCGATGGCATTGGAAAGAGGATTCAAATACCTTTCATTTGATATCTTATGGACCACCTAACTCATCCTGTACTAAAAGTTATGGTCGTTTGAAGTAGACCCAAAACTTATAACTCGAGCATAACTTGTAAAATTCCAGATTTGGCTATTTCCAATTCAATGTTGTCTAAATTTAGCTCTTTCTAAGGCGGGATGTTACATTATATATACTATTTCAAATTAGTTGGATTTTGTCAACTACCTCAAGTGGTAACATGTTTGACATAGTCAATTTCTACGATGGAACGAGGTTAGACAAGTTGACTAAACACTATCCAGATGTTGTTTTCAGGTTCTATTTATTTTCTTCTTGCCTGAAAGTAAAAAGGATTTTCCTCACATACAGAATTTCTGGGGAACTTGAGTTTAAAAGAACGTGCTAGGGTTGCGATGGCACCAAAACCATGTTGGTTCCATCACAAAGTTTTACAATCCCAACATGATTTTTCAAACTTAGGTTCCTTAGAAACTATGCATATGAGGCAAAATCATTTTCACAATCAGGCAAGAAGAAAACATGAACCCTATTGCAACATTTGCATACTGTTAAGTTAACTTATTTAACCCTATTCCGACATAACTATGGGCTATGTCATCACTTAAGTTTAACCGATACAATCTATATAAAAAGAATAAAATGTGTTGTTTCCATGAAAAAATTGTTAACTTATTTATTTATATAGTTGTGGTAGTGTTTTTAAGCATATTATACTTATTAAAAGTAATAAGACACAAGAAACTAACTGAAGAAAAAATAATAAGAATTATCTATACTAGTTTCAATTAGTTGAATAATAACTCATAATTTATAATTAATAAGAAAGTTAATTACTTGTTGCCACACCTCTTTTTTCATCATCGAAGATGAATAAGAAATGGGTTTTCAATTTAAGTGATGGTATTGAAGAGAGCTTTTTCATTTATAGAGTTGTCACTTGGAATTGAATTATAATAGTCCAAGTCAATTTTTTTAATCTAAACAAAAAACCAAGTAAAGAATTTTGTTGACCTAGGAAAGGTATAAGGCATCCCTGAATCATGTGGTGCTAAAACAATTGTTTTTCAAATTATTTAAAGATAGATCATTTGCCTATGTTTCACTTAAATTGTTAAATTTTATTAGTCTTGACTCTTGACTAAGAAACATAGTTGCGACCTCAACTTCGACATACACTTATAAAGATGAGTAAATCCGATCTCTCTTTGTATATCACACCTAAATATAGAGTTTACATGTTCGTTGAATCAAGAAATCATATTTTAAAGAGGTTTTGGGTCAAGACATATAAATGCGACCATCCCATTTTATTGATTGTTTTTATATAAGGCACCAAGTTGCGACTTTTGTTCAGACAGTATATTATGAATGATATCCTTAGTTCTTATCATTGGATAGATTATTTTAATAAACTGGGACAGTTGATTTTATCACTCTTTCTTTCTTTGTTCTCATTAGTGATTAATTAAAGTTGAGACCTAGAAAATTTCTAACTTAAGAAACTAATGTCTCAAATTTACTATTATTTCAAGTTTAGCAACAACAAATTGGAAAGAAATAACCAATTTAATTAGAAGATGATTCAATATTAATCAATATGAGAAACTAAACACATAACAGGGACATTAATTAATTAAAGAGAATTCAAATTCTTGAATTATTTGGCAAGCAAAACAAAACAAAGCTGACATATAGAACTTAATTATGATTAGCTACTGCAGGCATTTGATTAAAAATATAATTTTTAATATTAGGAAGTCTTTTCCCACTCAAATCTGACCACAAATGAAAAGAAAGTCTTTCTTAAACAAACAACAAAAAGAAGTATGTAATAAAATCAACTCATTCAAAAAGAAAAAAAATACATCATTCGAATATATTACAAGAGGGAGAGTTAAAGATTAGACCTTCAAATGTCGAGGAAGACAGAGATACAAATAAATGGTGAGCATATAGGTTTTGAGAAAGGATCTATATGTTACTGCAATTGCTCCTGCCGTTGTTTATTGAGAGTCCCCAAGTAGGCCATTTTATTTCCTTTTATAGACTAGGTTTAGGGAATAGACAGTTAGGGCTGTCAAAATGGACTTGGCCCATAAGGTTGATCCAATCCAATTTGTTATTAGGGTAGGGTTGGGATAAAATTCTTAAAGCCCATTTAAATTCAAGGCTTATAATCCTGACTCAAGTAAATCTTTGACCCTTGAGGCTTGATAAAACATATACTAGATTACTAGTACTAGTACATTGAAGACTTAAAGGCTTAAGGCCTTAAAAGGCTAAAGCCATTACCCTTGAAAAGTTAACTCCCAAATATCTAATTTACCATTTTTATATTCTTGAACTACAACTTTTCGTTCTCCTTACTCTTGTAGTCCTAATAGGAATTCTTTTCTTACACAATCTCTGGAAGAAGAAAAAAAGTTTGAAAGGATCTCCTTTGATTCATATATGCTTATAATACTTTTGAACCTCCTTTATGCCTCAACATCCAACAAATCTCGCCACAAAAAATTTACTTGAACTGTTATCCATCCACCAAGGCTTGTCCCAATAATTTTGATAAAAAAAAAACATCAACTTTTTCTTGAATGTGTTGATAGACTTTTTATAGGAACATTTGCAGTAAATTTTTTAATATTTCACTCCCTATTCTGTCTAAATTGTCAGATATCCTCTATTTTCAATTGAAAGAGATCTGAAGTAGGAAGATAATAATACAATGATCCCAATTGTGTCCAATTATTAAATCAGACATTAGCTTGACCACTCTTAATTTCCCACTGAATTTCTCGATCAATGTTCCCTTTAAGCTCAAACACAAGCTTCCAAGTTTGTGACCCGCTGCACCATTCAACTGCTTGAGGTCTATGCCTCTTGCAGTATTTATTCCACATAAAATTGGAACACACAGTTTTTTTATTCTAAAGTTTCACTCAAGCTTAGCAAATAATATTTTGAAAACATCAAAGAGAGATCTCAAACCTAATCCCTCTTCATCTTTAGCCAAACAAAAATCAGACCATGAAACACAATGTTTACTCCTCTCATTTTCTTTAAAGTTCCAAAGAAAGCTTGCAAATGATCTATGCAAATCATAAATTTCACACTTAGGAGGTGTGATGAAAGAAAGAAGATAAATAGGTAAACTTTACAGAACATTTTTAATGAGCGCATATTTATCATTTAAGAAGAATAATTTCTCTTTCCAAATATGCAGCTTACTCTGTACCTTTTGTATAAGTTGAAAAAAATGTCTTTCTTTTCCTAGCATGTATAATGGGACAACCAAAATAAATTAAAGATGGAAAATACCTTTATTACAACATGTATAATCTTCTATAAATATCTTGAATGATATTTCTAACAGTTTTATGAAAAACATAAAATGAGCTTTTGTCTTTATTTACCTTTTGTACAGATGTCTCTCATAATCACCAGTGATTTTCATGATCAATTGAACACTAGTTTTATCAGCAAAGGCAAAACTAATAGTATCATATTAATGTTCTCACTCCATTTGGGTGACACAGAGCTCTTAAACGGTTTGTTTAAAAAAATATTTAAATCCGTTAAATAATTTCTCAATAGATAAAATGAATAAGATTGGAGATAAGGAATATTCTTGTTTTACCCCTCTAGTAAAGTGAAAAAAACTCATAAGCACGACTATTAATCAATACATAATACCAACTAATAATGTAATACCCCATATGCTAGAATTACCATAATGCAGATTTCAAGAAGTGCAGGTGCCATCGACGAAGACCACCTATGGACTGTAGGTTGGACCACGGGGAACGTGGTCGAAGGAAAAAAAACCCAGAAAATCCTGACCGTAAGTGGGACCATGGTTTGTGGAACGTGGTCCACAGAAAAAAAAACCCGACCCACGGCCAGGACCTATGGATCGTAGGTTGAACCATGGTCCGTGGAACGTGGTTCGCAAAACCCATCCTCTGAAGCCGAACGACGGCTGACCAGGATGGACCATAGGGTGGACCACGGTCCGTGGACCAGGTCCATCGGTTGGTCCCGACACCTTTTAAGTCTGGGTCATTTTGGTCATTTTCCTATGCGTTGGACCCCTAAACTACATCGTTTAACCATTAAATTACGTAGTTTTGGTCAGTTTTAGCCTAGTAAACAAACTAGAACTTACCTAAGTCAGATCTTTCACCAAAACTTAGAAAATTAGAACGTAGAGAGGAGAAAGAAGTCAAGAACCCTAGTTCAAGAATGCAACAAGGTTCCATCAGTTCCAGCCCCGAAATCGAAAGATTTCTCAGTGGAATTCGTCACCAGGTATGTGGAATTTCACTAGTGGGTTCCTTTCATCCATTAGGTTCATATAATTCCATCAGATTCTTGATTCCCTCTATATTATCTAGACTTAGGGTTTCTAGAATTTCAGAAGACTAATATGAATTAGTTATTTTAATGTCCCTAATCAAATTATCATGTTGTAGTATCATATTTGCCCAAATTGATGCATAAATTCATAACCCTAGCTATGTAGTTCTTTTAGTTCATGAATTACACATGCTATGTCAATTATTTCAAATATATACGTACATTCCTTAGTTTTCGAATGTTTCATTATCAGTATATTAATGTTGCATTCTCATTTGCATGCCAGTATTTTGAGCTATCCTGTATTACAGAATTCATAAATTGTTAATTACATATTCAAATATGAGTAACTTAATATCGAGTGGACTAGGGTCAGTCACCCTCAAGTCCTAGAACTACGTGCCTCGTAGGTTAAGTCCCCTCTGTTGGGCAGTACATTTTAGTGACTACGCTAGTCATGCCTTTATACGTATGGCAGGGTATATTGGGTCCTCTCGATGGGGAGTATACATCGGAATCCACATTTAGTTCATGTGGTTTTATGTCTGTTATTAGTAGCTCCCTTACAATAAGATTCTATTGCATTGACCATGTTATCAGTTTTAGTTCAGATTTGAGTTTCAGCATGTTAGAAACTTGGTCATTGCATTTAGTTTAGTCATGTACAATATTTTCAGTAGCCTTATCATGTATAGATTATATCCTTGCTATTTATACTTTGGTTTAGTTATGTTATTGTTTAGCTTTATTCTATCATGCATGCTCAGTACCTTTCAAGTGCTGACGTATACTCTGTGCTACATCTTCTCATGATGTAGGTTCAGGTCCTCAGCAATCAGATCACGCATAGATCGGTTCCCGATTTCCAGTTCAGCAGCATTAGTGGTGAGTCCTCACTATTCGAGGATAGTTGACATGTTATCTTTCCTTTTTAGTTTTAGTTTCAGTTTTTCATAGATTTAGATGGGGCACCTCCCAGCACTTCTAGTAAGTTTAGAGACTTATTTCATACATAGTTAGATTCAACTATAGTGTTAGAGTTTGACTTTTCTTTTGTATTCAAACTCTCAATTTTCTTATATTCAAATTTAGTATATGGTTATTCCCTATCATTTAAGATTATCTTATGATTTAGCTTCCACACAATATTTCTTTACTTCAGTTTATTTAGTATGCTTATGATATACCATCAGAGTTAGCTTGGGTCATCTGTGATCCTAGGTCCCGTGTCCACGTCCAGGGGGTAGCCTCGGGGCATGAAGAACTTGGTATTAGAGCACTAGGTTTAAGTGTCCTAGGATGTCTGAAAGCCGTACTAAGTAGAGTCCCTTTCATGGGTGTGAAGTGCACCACATCTAATTAGAGGAAGGCTACACAGTGTTTTAGGAAAACTTCACTCTCTTTGTTAGTCTTATTGTGCGTGAGGTATGATCCAATTTCCTAGTTCTAATCCATCATTATGCACTTAAGATCATGCCTCCTCATTGAGCTTACACATGGAATGCTAATGCACGCAATTCTAACGCAGTTCCTCTAGTCCCAGACCATGAGGTTTTGAACGCAGAGTTTCAGAATGCGATTCAGCTTTTGGCTCAGAGTATGACCAACCAGAACAATCAACATGTTCTAGTTCCTACTAATAAAAATGGTGGATCAGTGGCATCTAGGGTTTGAGATTTTGTAAGGCTGATTTCGCTTGAGTTTTTAGGCTTCCAAGCTGGTGATGATCCACATAACTTAATTGATAAGGTTAAGAAAATCTTTGGAGTGATGCAAGTGACTGGTAATGGTAGGGTTGAGTTTGCATCCTACCAGCTTAAGGGCGTTGCTGACATATGGCTCACTCAGTGAAAAGACAACAGGGGCTACTTTGTCTTTTGTAACTCCCTATATATCAGTAAGCTTCGGTGTCAATCCAGAAACTCTCTCAACCTTTATCAATCTCTACTCCAGTCAGTGACCAGTCATAGCTACATGGGTATACAAAAATTACCCTGTCACAGTCTCCCAGAAAGTCACCTCAGCAGATCTTATAGAACTAGAAATGGTAGACTTCGATATCATTCTAGGCATGGATTGGTTACATTCCTGTTATGCCTCAGTCGATTGTAGAACTAGGGTCGTTCCTTTTCAGTTTCCAGACGGGCCAATCTTAGAATGGAAGGGTAGTAGCTTAGCGCCTATGGGTCGATTCATTTCTTACCTTAAGTCCAGAATGATGATTTCTAGGGGGTATATCTATCATCTAGTTCGGGTTAAGGATTCAAGCTTTGAAACCCCAACTCTTAAGTCAGTTCTAGTAGTCAATGAGTTCTCAGAAGTGTTCCTAGAAGATCTTCCTTGAGTTCCTCCCGAAAGGGAAATCGACTTTAGAATTGATCTCCTTCCAGATACCCAGCCTATTTCTATTCCTCCTTACCGAATGGCTCTAACTGAGATTAAGGAATTGAAAGAGTAGTTAAAAGACCTTCTAGATAAGGGCCTTATCAGACCTAGTATTTCACAATGAGGTGCACCAGTGTTGTTCGTGAAGAAGAAAGATGGTTCTCTCAGAATGTGCATCGATTATAGGAAGTTGAAAAGAGTCACAATAAAAAATAAGTACCCCATCCCTAGGATTGATGACTTGTTTGACCAACTTCAGGGTGCTAGTCATTTCTCAAAGATAGACCTCAGATCCGGTTATCATCAGCTCAGAGTCAGAGATAGTGAGATTCCGAGACAGCCTTCAGAACTCGGTATGGTCATTATGAATTTGTAGTTATGTCATTTGGCCTAGCCAATGCTCCTATAGCTTTTATGAATTTGATAAATAGAGTATTCAAGCTGTATTTTGACTGATTCATTATCGTTAGTATTGATGATATCGTTATTTACTCTAGGAATGAGGAAGGACATGCAAATCATTTGAGGGTTGTCCTGCTAACTCTCAAAGATTGCCAGTTATTCGCTAAGTTTAGCAAATGTGAGTTTTAGTTGCAGTCAGTTGCTTTCCTTAGGCATATAGTGTCTAGCGAAGGGATTTGAGTGGATTCTCAGAAAATAGAAGCAGTGAAACAATGGCCCAGACCCACCTCTCCTACGATATCAGAAGTTTCTTGGGTTTGACTGGCTATTACAGGAGGTTCGTGGATGGATTTTCCTCCATAGCCTTTCCATTAACTAAGTTGACGCAAAAGAAGGTTAAGTTCCAGTGGTCAGATGATTGTGGGAAGATCTTTGCAGAACTAAAAACTAGGTTAACTACAACTCCTGTTTTGACTCTACTAGAGGGGTCAGAAGGTTATGTTATATATTGTGATGCATCTAGAGTCGGCTTAGGTTGTGTGTTGATGCAGCGAGGTAAGGTTATAGCCTACGCTTCTAGACAACTTAAGGTACATGAGAAGGACTATCCGACTCATGACCTCAACCTAGAAGCAGTGGTGTTTGCACTTAAGAATTGGAGATATTACTTGTATGGTGTTCACGTAGATGTGTTCACAGACCATAAGAGCCTTCAGTATGTGTTCACTCAGAAAGAGTTGAATCTTAGCCAGATGAGAGGGCTTGAGTTCCTCAAGTATTATGATATGAGTGTGAATTACCATCCTGGTAAGGGCAATGTAGTAGTGGATGCTCTTAGTAAATATCTATGGGCAGTGTAGCTCATGTTGAGGAAGAAAGAAATGAACTAGAAAAGGATGTTCACAGACTTGCTCGCCTAGGAGTTCGTCTTAGGAGCATATCAGATGGTGGAGTAATAGTTCAAAATGGGGCAGAATCTTCATTTGTAGTGGAGGTTAAGGAAAACCCAAGCAGTGATCCTATATTGCTTCAACTAAAGGGTGCAGTTCTTCAGCAGAGTGTTGAGGTTTTCTCCAAAGGGAGAGATGGTGTGGTTTGCTAACAGGGTCAATTATGTGTTCCTAAGGTGGGTGAGTTGAGAGAGCAGATTCTTGCAGAAGCCCATAGCTCCAAGTATTCTATTAATCAAAGCGCCACTAAGATGTACCATGTTCTACGGGAAGTCTTTTGGTGGAATGGTATGAACAGGGATATAGTGGATTTTGTGGCCAAGTGACGCAAGTGCCCCAACTGTCAACAAGTGAAGGTAGAACATCAGAAACCAGGAGAGGTATGACTCAAGAGATCAACATTCCTACTTGGAATTTAGAAGTGATCAACACGGACTTCATTACAGGTTTGCCTCGTACTCGCAGATATCATGACTCCATTTGGGTGATAGTTGACAGAGTTACTAAGTCCGTGCACTTTTTGGCTGTTAAGACTATCGATTCGGTGGAGGACTATGCCAAGCTTTATATTAATGAGATAGTCAGGTTGCATGGGGTTCCTTTGTCTATCATTTCAGATAGAGGTCCTCAGTTTACACCTCATTTTTGGAAGTCATTTCAGAAAGATCTTGGTACTTAGGTTAATCTTAGCACAACGTTTCATCCACAAACGAATAGTCAGGAAGATCTAACCATTCAGACCTTAGAGGACATGTTGAGAGCTTGTATGATCAATTTCAAGGGTAGTTGGGATGATCATCTTCTTCTTATAGAGTTCTCCTACAATAATAGTTACCATTCCAGCATTCATATGGCCTTTATGAGGTATTGTAAG
Organism: Solanum gracilifrons; assembly: GCA_029582605.1. Lineage (NCBI taxonomy): Eukaryota > Viridiplantae > Streptophyta > Magnoliopsida > Solanales > Solanaceae > Solanum > Solanum gracilifrons. Next base: position 58,240 of record JAJOOH010008843.1, on the reverse strand, counting down.
GACATAGATGTAGATCTCCAGTTGGTTGGTTTGAAGTAGGTGAAGTGGCCTTGATAGGGCCAGATTCGGTTCATGATTCCATAAAAAAAGTTCAGCTCATCATGGATAGACTTAAGATAGCCCAGAGTCATCAGAAATCCTATGCATATGTAAGGAGAAGGGACTTAGAGTTCCAAATTGATGATTGAGTTTTCCTGAAAGTATCACCTATGAAGGGGGTGGTGAGATTTGGCAAGAAAGTGAAGCTCAGTCCTAGATATTTAGGCCCTTACAAGATCTTGAAAAGGGTTGGTAAAGTGGCTTACGAGTTAGAGTTGCCAGCAGAACTAGCAGCAGTCCATCCAGTCTTTCACATTTCCTTGTTGAAGAAGTGTGTGGGTAATCCGGCATCTATTGTACCTTTAGAAAGCATGGCTGTGAAGGATAGCCTCACTTATGAAGAGGTATCAGTTGAAATCCTTGATCGTTAGGTTCGAAGGTTGAGAAACAAAGAAGTCGCTTCAATCAAGGTTTTGTGGAGGAGTCAGTCCGTAGAGCAAGCTACTTCGGAAGCAGAAGCAGCCATAAAGGCCAAGTATCCTCACCTTTTTCCTTTCGATTCCACTCCAGCTTGAGGTAATAGTTCCTCTTCAGTTTTTCAGTCATTCATGTGCAGATTTAGTTTTTGTATCATGTTCGTTTAATTTGTACTTGCATCTTCAGCGTATTTGCATGTTGTTGAAACTTAGTTCAGTCAGAAATCAGTTTCCAGTACGTAGTGGTAGAGTTTGCAGCTCTTTCCCTCCCTTTCAGCTAATTTAGTCTTCATTCGAGGACAAATGTTCCCAAGGGGGAGATAATGTAACACCCAATATGCTAGAACTACCATAATGAAAATTTCCAGAAGTGCAGGTGCCACTAATGGAGGCCACCTACGGACCGTAGGTTGGACCACAGTCCGTGGAACGAGGTCCAAAAAAAAAATACTGAGAAAACCCTGACCCTAGGTGGGATCACTGTCCATGGACCAGGTCCGTAGAACTTGGTCCGCAGAAGAAAAAGGTTCCTGACCTATGGCCATGACCTATGGACTGTAGGCTGAACCACGGTATTTGGAACGTGGTCCGCAGAACCCATCCTTTGAAGCTAAACGACGGTTGACCAGGACAGACCATAGGGTGGACCAGGTCCATTGGTTAGTCCTGACAACTTTTAAGTCAGGGTCGTTTTGATGTTTTCCCTAGGCGTTGGACCCCTAAACTACGTCGTTTAACCCCTAAACTACGTAATTTTTGTCAGTTTTAGCCTAGTAAACAAACTAGAACTTACCTAAGTTAGATCTTTCACCACAAATTACAAAATTAGAATGTAGAGAGGAGAAAGAAGTCAAGAAACCTAGTTCAAGAATGCAACAAGGTTCCATCAGTTCAGCCCCGAAATCGAAAGATTTCTCTGTGGAATTTGTCACCAAGTATGTGGGTTTTCACTAGTGGGTTCCTTTCACCCAGTAGGTTCATAGAATTCCGTCAGATTCTTGATTCCCTCCATATTATCTAGACTTAGGGTTTTTATAATTTCAGCAGATTATTATGAATTAGTTATTTTAATGTCCCTAATCAAATTATCATGTTGTAGTATCGTTTTTGCCCAGATTCATCCATAAATTCAGAACCCTAGATATGTAGTTCTTTTAGTTCATGAATCACACATGCTAGGTTAGTCATTTCAGATATATACATACATGTCTCAGTTTCTGAATGTTTCATTATCAGTATATTAATGTTGCATTCTTATTTGTATGCCAATTTTTGAGCTATCCAGTATTACAGAAATCCAGTCATAAATTGTTAAATACATATTCAAATGGGAGTAGCTTAATACCGAGTGGACTAGGGTCTGTCACCCTAAAGTCCTAGAATTATGTGCCTCGTAGGTTAAGTCCCCTCTGTTGGGCATTACATTTTACTGATCACTCCAATCATGCCTATATGCTTCTGGCAAGGTAAATTAGCTCCTCTCGATGGGGCGTATACATCAGACTCCACATTTAGCTCATGTTGTTTTATGTCGGTTATTTGTAGCTCCCTGACAGTTAGACTCTATTGCATTGACCATGTTATCAGTTTTAGTTCAGATTTCAGTTTTAGCATGATATACACTTGGCCATTGCATTCAGGTTAGTCATGTACAATATTTTCAGTATCCTTATCATGTTCGGATTATATCGTTGCTATTTATGCTTTGGTTCAGTTATGTTATTTTTCAGCTTTATTCAATCCTTCATGCTCAGTACCTTTCAAGTACTGACGCACACTCTGCGCTACATCTTCTCTTGATGTAGGTTCAGGTCCTCAACAGTCAGATCAAGCATAGATCGTTTCCCAATCTTCAGTTCAGCAGTATCAGTGGTGAGTCCTCATTCTTCGAGGACAGTTGACATGTTATCTTTCCATTTTAGTTTTTGTTTTAGTTTTTCCAAGATTTAGCTGGGGCATGTCCCAGCACTTCTAGTCTGTTTAGATGCTTATTTCAGACATAGTTAGATTCAGCTATAGTGTTAGAGTTTGACTTTACATTTGTATTCAAACTCCCAGTTTTCTTATATTCAGATTTAGTATATGGGCATTCCCCATAATTTCAGATTATCTTATGATTTAACTTCCGCACAGTATTTCTTTACTTCAGTTTATTCAGTATGCTTATGATATGCCAGCATGGTTAGCTTGGAGTCATTCGCTATCCTAGGTCCCGTGTCTGCGTCCAAGGGGTAGCCTCGGGGTGTGACCATTAACTAATAATTTGCACAACTTATTTATTATCATAGAATTGAAGCCCATTTTTCCAGCACCTTTATGAAAATTCCCCACTACTCGCTCATAAGTTTTTGTCATATTCAACTTGAAAACAATATTAAGTTGCTTACCTCTATTTTATATCTGAAATGATTTTCTAGGCTAATAAAATATTTTATGATATATATCTCCTTCTTACAAATCCTGACTATTTCTGAGGGATTAGTTTGGATAGTAAAGCTCCTAGTCCATCATATATCAATATATATTAAAAAAACTCTTAGACTGATAGGCCTTATAAATAGGTTTGAATTAGCTTTTTTTAGTATAAATATCAATTCTGTTTGAGTAATGGACTTAAGGATATATCCATTAAAGAACTCAATCACAACTATACCGACATTGTCACCAATAACCTTCCAGCATAATTGATAAAATGGTCATTTAAACCATTTGGCACATTGAAACTATTTTTATTGAGCTTAAAAACCACCATTTTGACTTCATCAGGAGAACATGAAAGATATTTTTCACCACCCGAGCTTACACCTTGGACGTGACTGGCACTTGAGAACCATTATTGGTCCCCAAGTGGACCCTTATGCTGGCTGACTACAAGCCAAAGACTAACTCAAGCATACAAAGCTTAAAACAAAATAAATTAATTGAAACTCAAATAATTAACTCAGAATATATTTGTATATTCAACTAGCCAAAACTAGGAAACTCAAGTCTTTAAAACATTTAATAAGATAAATGAAACAGACTTCACAAACTCTACTGTCTATATGTGAAGCCTCTAAATGACAACGATAGAAGTCGAGACAAGACTCACGACATCCTGACGAAATTAAAAAGTAAATGAAATCCTTCGAAAGCAAGGAGACTCAACATAGCTAACTCGAACTCTATGTGGTATCCACAAAACTCCTGTTGATGACCCTGAATAATTGTATATGCATCATGAAACGATGCAGGACAAATGGCTCAGTACATGGAATGTACGAGCATGTAAGGGGAATTATAGAGCATAAACATAAGCTTGAACTTGTGGGAAAGAAACATACTCACCTCTTCTCAACTCACTCAACTTAACTAAACTTAAAGAAATATAGTTCAACTCAATGATTAGATATTCAACTAAGTGAAATAAGGCTCAATCAATGATAAGATATTCAACTATAGGTACTCAAGTCTCGATACTCCATTTTGGATACTCAACTCAATATAAAGCAACAATACATATGCAATATATGGAAAACATTAAAATAGTAGAAAGCAACTCAGTTTGTATGTAAGGATACCAGATAAACTCTACTTGTATATGAAAATACAGCATAAACTATGTTTATATAAGTGTCACGACCCAGACCATGGTGATTTGCACCCACACTAACATTTCGGTGGGAGAACCACTACTACAACCCAAACCATGCAACTAATCTAAAACTAAGGCATTTAAGTATACGAAGCAAGTCAAATACTAAGGAAATAAATAGGGAGTTCCCATAAACTCCAACAAAAGTCTAACAAAAACTAAACAATGCGGAAGAAATAACCTACAACCTAAAAGTCAATGTACCCAAACATCTAACAGTGAATCAAGTCTAAACAAGAAGGGATGCAACCCCAATCTAAAGAACTAATCAGCTAACTAGAACATAGTCTAAGTCCGGAAATGATGGACATAGACGAAAGAGAACCCATGGAAGCCCGAAATAATTGGCTCACCTTTGAATTCGAACGATCACTGATCTATTAAGCGAAGTCTATCAATAGCCGCTTGAAGATACCCTATACTCAACAAAGAAAGAGCAAGTGAAGTATCAATACACAACCACAGTGTACTGGTAGGATTATGCGGCTATCCCACTAGTGCACCATATATAAGTCATCACAACAATATAATCACATGCATATATCGAACATATACACTATTATCAACATTTATGAACAACGATTAGTTTCACATTTCTCAAGATACACAATTATATCACATCATTGGTCCTCTCATGGAACCCAAACCCAAACAGTTAGCATATCAGAACGTGGTACTCGATCCAATGTTATGCCGGAACATGGCAACCAATCTCATAATTATGCCGGAATGTGGCAACCGATCCAAGTTAGTTATCCCGAAACGTGGCAGCCGATCCATTCAACACACCACAATCACAATCACAAGTATATCCTCAAGATCATACATTTAAGTCATGATTTCATGGAAAGGATAATTCATCTATCTCATTTACAACAAGTGTGATTAATAATGCAACATTTATATACATACATGTATCATAATGAAGCAAGAACAAACATACATCACACAATCATAGAATAACAACCATCACCTACCTCGAAACAAGCTTGAAACCCTAAGAAACTTGATCCTTCCCTTTCTAGATTCGTTTCGCTTTTTTTGGTTTACAAACAATCAATACAATATGGGAATCAATAAACAATCACTAATTACCAAAATTACTAACAATTCTATGAACCATAGATCAAACCCATGATCCCAATTATCCAAATTAGGGTTGTTTCTACCATAGAATCTATATCAAAACCCTCCCCCATTGATATTTACCCATTCTATTACGTTTTACGGATCGAAAAATGGATTCGGGGAGTGAAAAGCTCACCTTTAGCGTCAAGAATGGTGGAAAACCAGTAGGAGTCACCTGGGGTTCGTTCCTTAGATCTAAAATTCGAAAAGTGCCAAATAAGGTTGTTTAGGAATTTATTTACGATGTTAAGTCGCATTTGGCTCGCCACAGCGACCCTCATCCCGCTTCAGGGCCGCGCCAAAGCAGCAAAGCCCAGCGCCAAAGCGGCTTGCACGAACCAGTGACCTATTTTAATAATTTCAAAATCCCCATTTCTTAACACACCTCTAACCCACGACCCTGAGTAAATACCTTTTACGCTAAGATTAATTCCGAGAGTTCTACTTGCTCGAATTCAATTTTATAAAGTTGTACGGGTTCTTTAACGAGTTATCTAACTCTCATGTAATCAAAATAATAAATGATTCACCTGATTGTTACCAGATTTCCCTACACCTTTACGACTCTGATTTTGTCCAAATATGGACTATGTTGGGAAAAATCTAAATACTATGAAAAAGTTTTTTGGCCTTAAATTTTCCCCCATTGGAAATTCTATAACGACGGGAGCAGGTCGTTCCAATAGATACCAATTTACCCATCACTCATCCCTGAGTGACAAATCTTAACAAAAGTAGGCTAAGGAAAGAATGTAGTAGTACCTGAATCGATGAACAATTGGGGATACTTGTCTCACAAGTCCCTCTTGGTTTCCCAAGTAGCTTCCTCAACTGGAAGATGCTTCCATTGAACCTTCACGGACTTAATTTCCTTGGTCATAAACTTACGCACATCACGATAAAAAATTGCAATTGGTTCCTCCTCAGATTGGAGGTACTTGTCTAACACAATTGAGTCTTACTTAATGATATAATCATTATCACCATGATACCTTTTTAATATGGACACATCAAAATACCGGATGAACTAACGACAAATTAGGAGGTAAAGCCAATCTATACGCTACCGGTCACACAAATTCAAGAATCTCAAATGGATCAATGTATTTAGGACTTAGCTTGTCTTTCTTACCAAATCTCATCACTCCTTTTATGGTTGATACCTTAAGAAGAACGATTTCACCGGTTTGGAATGCGATTTCTCTTATCTTATGATCCGCATACTTCTTTTGTCTACTCTGGGCTGCTAGAAGCTTAGCTTGAATACTCAGCACCTTATCTTGAGCATCCTTAACAAATAAACCCCCAAAGGTTTCACATCTCCAGCCTCAAACCATCCTATGGGTGATCTACATCCCCTCCCTTATAATGCCTCAAATGGTGCCATATCAATGCTAGAGTGCTAACTATTGTTATAAGAGAATTCACACGAAGGTAAGAACTTATCCCAATGTCCTCCAAAATCAATCACACATGCCCTCAACATGTCCTCTAACACTTTAATAGTCCTCTCCGATTGCCCATCTATTTGTGGATGAAAAGATGTACTAAGAGTCAGTTATGTGCCCAATTCATCATGTAATTTCCTCCAAAATTTGGATGTAATTGGGCACCACGATCTGAGATTATAGAAAGGGGCACCCCATGTAACCTCATTATCTCTTTCACATATACTTTAGCCAATTGTTCAGCATTATAATCTATTCTTACTGGAATAAAATAGGTTGACTTGGTCTATCTATCAACCACTACCCAAATAGAATCAAACTTTCTCAAAGTCTTGGGAAGACCAACCACAAAATCTATGGCTATTCTTTCCCACTTCCATTTCGGAATTGACATTGTTTGAAGCAACTTGCAGGCCTTTGATGTTCGTACTTCACTTGTTGACAATTTTGATACTTCGCCACATACTCTGCTATATCCTTCTTCATGCCAGGCCACCAATAAATTCTCTTCAACTCTCGGTACATCTTGGTCACACCCGGATGAATAGAATATCGTGAACCATGAGACTGTGCCAATAATTTCTCAATCAAGTCATCTACTCTAGGAACACATTTTCTCCCTTTAAAATTGAGCACACCATCCTCATCAAGAGTGCTCTCTTATGCCTTACCAATCACAGTCTTCTTTCTAAGTTCCTCGAATTTAATACCTAACCTCTTTTTGAGATGCTAAACTGCATGAACTTAGACTCTAAGATCTGAATTTCTTTAGCCAAAGGTCATTTGGTTATACTTAAACAAGCTAAACTACCCATACTCACCACTTTTCGACTCAAAGCGTCTGCCACCACATTAGCCTCGCCCGGATGGTATTGAATGGTCACATCATAGTCTTTAAGTAGCTCCATCCACCTTCGTTGTCTCAAATTCAGATCCTTTTGAGTGAACACGTGCTGCAAACTATGATGATCGGTAAAAACTTCACACTTAACACCATAGAGGTAATGCTGCCATATCTTAAGAGCAAACACTACCGCTGCCAACTCTAAATCTTGCGTTGGATAATTCCTCTCATACACCTTCAATTGACGCGAGGCATAAGCTATAACATTCTTATCCTGCATCAACACAATACCCAAACCAGAATGTGAAGCATCACAATAAATAATAAAATCTTTACCTTCCACCGGTAATTCTAGGATAGGTGCGGTGGTCAAAAGAGTCTTGAGCTTTTGAAAGCTATCCTCACATTTTTCAGTCCATTCAAATGGTATCTCCTTTTTGGTCAAATTAGTCAAGTGAGTGGCAATAGAAGCAAAGTTCTTCACAAATCAATGATAAAAGCTAGCAAGCCCTACAAAACTCCTAACTTCCATCACAGAGCTAGGCCTAACCGAACTCTTAACCACCTCAATATTTTGAGGATCTACCATTACTCCTTCTTTTGAAACTACATGCCCCAAAAATTCAACCAATTTCAACAAAAAATAACACTTAGAAAATTTAGCATACAACCTTTGTTTCCCAGGAACACCCAAAACAATACGAAGATGGTCGGCATGCTCTTCCTCACTTTTCGAATAGACCAAGTTATTATCAGTAAAAACTATAAAAAAAAAATTCAAGGAATGGTTTGAACACCCCATTCATCAAACTCATGAAAGCTGCAAGTGCATTGGTCAAACAAAAAGACATAACCAAAAACTCTTAGTGCCATAGCGAGTTCTAAACGTCGTCTTAGGCACATCTTCAGTCCTAATTTTCAATTGATAGTAGCCAGACCTTAGATCAAAATTAGAGAAAACTGATGCACCCTGCAATTGGTCAAAAAAATCATTTATTCGAGGCAAAGGGTACTTGTTTTGAATAGTGACCCTATTTAATTGTCGATAATCTATACACATTCTTATACTACCATCCTTTTTTTTAACAAATAAAACTGCAGCACTCCATGGGGAAGCACTAGGAAGAAAAAATCTCTTATCAAGAAGTTCTTGGATTTGAGCCTTAGGCTCTCTCAATTCTGCTGGAGCCATGCGATATAGAGGAATAGAAATGGGAGGAGTACCGGGTTCTAAATCAATGCAAAAGTCTATATCTCTATCCGGAGGCATACCAGGCAAATCATTAGGAAACACTTCTATAAATTCCGACACCACATGAATAGACTCAATAGATGGAGTCTCAACCTCAACATCCCTAACATGAGCCAAATAAGACAAATAACCCTACCCTACCAATTTTCTAGCCAGAATGGAGGATATAACCTTAGCTTGGTTAGGCATGTACACCCCTTCCCACTCTAATATTTCCGTTCCTAGAATTTCTAGAGTAACAGACTTAGTATTACAATTAAGCACAACATAATAGGGGGACAACCAAGTCATGCCTAAGATTATGTCAGAGTCAATCATATCCAAAATCACCAACTCAATACAAGTCTTAAATCCCATAAACAAAATAAGGCAAACATGATACACATGAGTAACTGTGACTGACTCTCCAATTGGGGTAGAAACATGAATAGGGGCATCAAGAATATCACAAATCATATCAAAGTTTGAGGCAAATCTCACGGATACATATGAATAAGTAGAAACCTGATCAAATAACACATTAGCCATTCACTCACAGACAAAAATAGTACATGTGATCACCGCGTCAGATTTCTCTGCCTCATTCTTGCCTGGAAAAACATAACATTAAGCCCTATCATCTTGACGAGCCACTTCCCTGCCTGGTTGCATGTTACCCCTACCTCTATTACTATTTTCTCTACCTCCACGACCTCATTGATTACCTTCTCGCCCACCTTGTGGATGCCCTCAACCATTATTACCATTCCCTGCAGGTACAACTGCCCTAGATGGCTACTGCGCGGAATCAAACACACGCGGATGGGGACAATCTCTCCTCATATGCCCAGGTTCTCCACAATTGTAGCAAGTATGATCAAAAGATGGACTGCTTCCCGTTGAAGGCGCGACTCCCTAGCTAGCCTGAAAATTATAAAATGGGGTTCCCCAGTAGTTACCTATAGAGGCGAGCATTGAGGACTAAATTGGCTTGGCTGCAAGTGTAGGCCTCCCTAAACCTCTAGAGTAAGAACCTTGAAAGTTTCCTGAATTCTTGGCCCTTTTTGCTATTGCCTTAGTCTGACCGTCTCGCCTTACCCCTTCCACTTTCTTAACATAATCTGTAACCTCATTAAAGCTCCTCCCTGTAAAAGTCATATGAACATATAGTACTTGCAACTCAGAATTTAATCCCCTAATACATAACCGGATCCTCTCCTCCTCAGTAGTCACCAATTGAGTAGCATATCTAGACAAAGCATGGAACTTGACCTCATAAGCAGCCACAGACATACCACCTTGTTCCAAAGCCATAAATTCATCTTTCTTATGATCTCTCAAAGTTCTAGGCACATACTTTTCTAGAAACAGAGCATGAAATTAGGTCCAAGTAAGTGGAGGTAAAACTGAAGACCTGCACTCCATATAAGCTCTCCACCACTACTTGGCCTCACCTTGAAGTTGAAAGGACACAAAATCATCCCCATGTTGATGGACAATACCAAATTTATGAATCCTCTCATAGCAATCTAGAATGAACTGATATAGATCCTCACTCTAAGAACCATGAAATACCGGAGGCTTAAGCTTCAAAAACTTAAGTCAACATTTCATGCTCATTATCGGTCATAACAGAACCTAACAAAAGATGGAAGAAAGCATCAGTACCTACGTTTCCACCCACGTTGGGAGTAGTGATAGAAATATGGGGATTAGCATGAGCTTGAGTTGCTTGAAAAGATGGAAGCACTCCAAGACCAGCCAATCCTTTAAAAAATGACATGATCTGTTGAACTAACACCAAATTGATGGGAGGAATACCTGTAGTCTCAGCGTGCACCTCTTTCTCTTGTCCAACCTCCTCAACATTCTCAACATCAAATTCCTCCTCTATCTCTTCATGTTGTACGGGAGGGGCCTCTTTTCGGGGAGCAATCCCAATCGGTACCTCATCTCTAGCAGGCGCTACTCTTCCACGGCATCTACCCCTAGCGCTTCCTCTACCCCTGCCTCGACTGCGGCCTCTCGCTGCAAATTCCTTAGTTGGAGCATTGACGGAAGCTACGGGCCTGACGCCGTTATACCTAGTGTTAACCATCTACGGACATAAAAGTGAAGAAGGTTAGATACTAGTTTGAATCGACAGATACCAATTCGAATCAAGTTATAACATGAAAGGAAACAAGAGAAAATAGACAGATTTTCTTAAGTCCTATCATCTCTTGAAGAAAAGTAAAGGCATCCCCGTACCATTTCGCGAGACTCTACTACACTCGTTTTAGTACATCGAGATCAACGAACCAAGGCTCTGATACCAACTTTGTCAAGACCCAATCTATCGTGATTGGCACCCACACTAACACTTCGGTGGGAGAACCACTACTACAATCCAAACCAAGCAACTAATCTAAAACTAAGGCATTTAAGTATACGAAGCAAGTCAAATACTAAGGAAATAAATAGGGAGTTCCCATAAACTCCAACAAAAGTCTATCAAGAACTAAACAATGCGGAGAAATAACCAAGAACCTAAAATTCAATATACCAAAACATCTAACAATGAACCAAGTCTAAATAAGAACGGATGCAACCCAAATCTAATGAACTAATCAACTAACTATAAAATAGTCTAAGTCTGGATATGATGGACATAGATGAAATAGAACCCATGGCAGCCCGAAAGAATTGTCTCACCCTTGAATTCAAATGATCATTGATTTCCTAAGTGAGGTCTGTCAATAGCCTCTTGAAGATGCCATGTACTCAACAAAGAAAGAGGAAGTGCAGTATCAATACACAACCACAGTATACTGATAGGATCACACGGCTATCCCACTAGTGCAACATATATAAATCATCACAACAATATAATCACATGCATATATCAAACATATACAAAATTATCAACATTTACAAATAACGATCAGTTTCACATTTCTCAACATACACAATTATATCACATCATTGGTCCTCTCATGGAACCCAAACCCAAACCCAAACACTTAGCATACTAGAATGAAGTACCCGATCCAATGTTATGCAGGAACGTGGCAACCGATCCCATAATTATGTCGAAACGTGGCAACTGATCCAAGTTAGTTATGCCGGAACGTGGCAATCGATCCATTCAACACACCACAATCATAATCACAGGTATATCCTCAAGATCATACATTTAATTCATGATTTCCTGGTAATGATAATTCATCTATCTCATTTACAACAAGTGTGATCAATAATGTAACATTCATATACATACATGTATCATAAAGAAGCAAGAACAAATATACATCACACAATCATAGAATCACAACAATCACCTACCTCGAAGCAAGCTTGAAACCTTAAGAAACTTGATCCTTCCCTTTCCGGATTCGTTCCACTTGTTCTTGGTCTACAAATAATCAATACAATACGGGAATCAATAAACAATCACTAATTACCCGAATTACTAACAATTCTATGAACCCTAGATCAAACCCATAATCCCAATTATCCAAATGAGGGTTGTTTCCCACCATAGAATCTATATCAATCCCCCCATTGATATTTACCCATTCTTTTACGTTCTACGGATTGAAAAATGGATTTGGGGAGTGAAATGCTTACCTTTAGCCTCAATAATGGTGGAAAACGAGTAGGAGTCGCATGTGGTTTGTTCCTTAGCTTAAAATTCGAAAAGTGCCAAATAACGTCATTTAGGGGTTAATTTACGACTTTAAGTCGCGTATGGCTCACCACAGCGGCCCTCATCCCGCTTTAGCTCCCCGCCAAAGCAGCAAAACCCAACGCCAAAGCGGCTTGCATGAATTAGTGAGCTATTTTAATAATTCCAAAATCCCCATTTCTTAACACACCTCTAACCCACGATGCTCAGTAAATACCTTTTACGCTAAGATCAATTTTGGGAGTTCTACTCGCCCGAATTCAATTCTGTAAAGTCATACGGGTTCTTTAATGAGTTATCTAACTACATGTGTAATCAAAATCATAAATAATTCACCCGATTGTTACCATATTTCCCTACACCTTTATGAATCCAATTTTATTTTAATTTGGACTTTACTACGAAAAAGTTTTTTGGCCCCAAATTTCACCCTGTTGGCATTTCTATAATGACGGGAGCTGGTCGTTACAATAAGAATACAAAATATCTCTGTGGGAGTTTCTCTAAACAATAACAATCACTATGAGCTATGTGATGATACAACGTCTCGCACACGCTGCCAGAACTGTCCTATTATCACTCCCCGAGCCTACACCTTTGGCGGGACTGGCACTCGAGAACCATTGCTGACCCCAAGCGAACCCTTGGCCTAGCTTACTACTCAACAAAATATTTAAACAAAAGAAAATACTCTCAAATGATGAACTCATGAAATAAACATAGAACGTCTTAAAAGAAACATTCAACTAGCCAAGATGACACTCAAGTCTCAAAACATAAGCCAATAGCAAAGTAGTGACAAATGAACTAACTAACTCTCTGTCTATGAAGCCACTAAAATTAGGAGGGATGTCGGAACAAGACCCGCGATCATCCTAACAACTGAAAACTACTAAAGAAATGTAAATAGGGATCCTCTGCAAAGCAATGAGGCTCACCACAAGACTGAATGCTCAACTGGATCAACGAAGCGATGGATGTTGATCATGGTTACCTGTATCTGAATCATAACAACAATGCAGGCCAAACAACATTAGTACATTGAATGTACGAGCATGTGAGGAGAATTCTAAAACTAGACATAAGCTTGAAAGGAACTGAAAGAAAACACCTGGGCTCAACTCAAATCAACTTAACTCATTTCAATATAAAGCTATAAATTGAATGCAGTATAGAGAAAAGATTTTGAAACATGGATAACAACTCTGTGTATTTAGAAATACAATAGTAACTCTGTATGTATGCAAAGATACAATATAAACTCTCGAATGTATATAAAAATATGATTTACTTCGGTTTATGTACAAATACAAATACTTCTGTTGGAGTTTCTCTAACCGACAACCATCACTTAAGAGCTATTATGATGATACAACATTTTGCCTCACGCTGCCAGGGCCATCCTATACCTTGATGAGGGTATAGAACTTGACTACTAAGTGGATCCACTAGTTTATGCTAAAAATCACTAAGGAATCATCTAAAAAGTATGACCCTTTTCTACCCATGATGGCTACATGGTTTATGGGGGCTGGGAGTTGTCTGAACTATCCCATATGTCGGTACTCAATACTGCTCCCAAAATATAATTCTAGCTCTTATGTTTAAAAACATAACTTCTTTTTGTGGTTTGAGATAATTTCTCAAAACTTAGCTCAAACTCTCTCTTGGAAATTAAAGTTTCCTCTCTTGCTTAATTATGAAAGCATTTACTCTTTACTGAAAACTTGCTCAAAGGCTCTTTTGGAAATATCAGTTTCCTTTCTTGTTTAAATGTGAAAACATTTTACTCTTTGGGAATACGTAGTCCCGATATACTCATTTAAATAAATGAACTTCAAATTTTTACTCTTTACTCAACTCAAAACTCAGGGCTTAAAACAAAGTTAAAACATTTGTAAAAGACTTTTGGAAGATTCTATGAATTTCTCTTGACTTGGCTCTTAACTTTCCTAGAGTTTGAATTTATGGATTCAAGGATTGTGGTTTATGATAGGAAAGATCTCATGATGTTTAGTAGTGTTTTCAGATAGTTAAGCATGAGAAACGATCTGGACTTTACAAGTAACAAATTATCCCCATATGTAGTCCCCCCAACGGAAAAATCCAATCCAATGGGTCACTGGGATTGGGCTTGACATCAAAGACAGAGAGAAGAAATCATTGTATGGACGCAAGTCCACGACGCGGAGATGCATTTAAATATTTGGTCGCGAAATAAATGTTGAGCCAGAAATGTCCGTGACCACTCCGCGACGCGGAGAGCATTTTTCAAATCCTGAAGAACTGGTCCGCGACGCGGACTTGGTACCCAGATTTGCCCAACCTATTCCTTCTTCATTTTCCGACCCCAATTCACCTAAATTTTGTTCTTTTTTCTCAAATTCTCTTTAGATTCAGATACCCAAACGATGTACACAAGAATCTAACTCCAAACAACTCTAACAATTTTAAAGGTTTGTAGAAGAAGACCATAGTTTTTATTTAAAGCATTTAATACAAAACTAAATAATGAAAATATAATTGCTGATTAAGGTCTGAATAATAGTGAGACATATTTATGGATCTGACTGAATCAGAGCCATTAAGACTCAATTAGCGGCAAGATCTTCATAAAACCAAACATACTTAATAGGTTAAGATCTAAACAATTCAGATTCAGACCTCTATTAAATGCAAACGAATGCGGCCTTAGTCTTTATTATATAAACTTTGTATGATGCAATGACGAAGCTAAAAAAATTTGTTAAGGGTGTTCAAAATTTAGTATATATCTCGAAAAAGTTATCCCTAACACAAAAGGAAATGGTTTACATTATCACTTTTTGATTAAAAGGTAGAAAAAATGGTGGTTACACGTTATAACCACAAGACCAGCTGTGAGATGCTCCCAAAAGTAATTTCAGAAAGAAAGGAATCAGGCACATTGATGCACTAAATTAAAGGGTTTCAAATCTCAACAAAGTAAAAAATAAAACCATGCTACAAATAAAAGGTCATAAATCTTTTAAACTTACTGAAACTAAAAGTTTTTTTCTATTTACTAACTTGGCCCAACAATCAGGTGGAGACAACTCAAATAGATAGCTTGTCACGAGGTATTAGGACTCCCATAAACATTCTGAGCAGTATTCTCGGGATTGGGAGAGAATTGGCGTTCTCCTCTAGAATAAGTACCAAATGGTGCTTTTTAGAGCCCATTTTGAAGGCAAATTAGCACCAAGTGTCGCACCGATCTGGAAATTTCCTGTATAACTGTTTGTGGAGAATGCGAGACAGAAAAGACTTGATCGTCATTTTTAAAAAGTGAAGCATGGTATTTGGAGGTACAGAAGGAATTATTTCATCCATGTTTGATCTGTTAAAGTCTGGATTTAAAAGCCAGTTGGCTGGATTCCCAATTAAACTTGATATTGGACACTCTTGGAATACTGACCCCCAAATTTGCCTAAGAAATAGGTATATTTTATATGTTCTTTTAAAGATTACAACAGTTATGTTATGTAAAGCAAATAAAGTAATGAAACAATATTTCATCGCGGAAATCTGCGGCTCATAAAGGGTAAAAAACCACGACCTACACCTCTGTAGGATTTAACTCCACTTCATTAAATTCTGAGCCTCAACAAAAGATTACAAACCTATGTACCTAAGGAATTATAAACTCTAATTCCTAGATGCCAACAACAACCTGGATCGTCGACCCCACTTCAAGTTATGAATTCGAATTACAACTCTTGCAATCGTAGGAACTAACTCTAATTCTTAAACGCCAACACAAACTCCCTAAGGTTTATGTAATTCCCACGTCTATAAGTAGCCCAAACTTGAAGACACTATTCCTACTCCAATTTATATATACTTCACTGGATCTAGAAAGAATTAAAATAATACAACTCAATAAAAATACAATACAAGCAAACTTGACTTAAGAACTATAAAGCAGAAGCCTATGAATATCAATCTGGTTGTTCAATCTTGTTTCCTTGCGTTGGCTGCACTTTGTAATAAAAAATCACTCAAATATGAACTCCCTCTATTTGATTGTATTCTGCTTGTAACTCTCTGTTTAAGTGTTCCTTTGGAGAAAATCTTGCCCTATTTATAGATCAAGGATCTTTCCTTCTTCAATTGGATCTCGGTTAATTTTGTAGTGGTTCCTACTTCTTGTAGGATTAGGAATTATATTTTAACTGGGTTATTCATTATGGGCTTCCTCTTCCTTGTAACACTCCTTTATAAAAGGAAACTTTCTCTACTGATTTCTTGTCAAAAAAGCAATCCCTCCATCATTTTATAACTTCTAATTCGCGCGGTTGATGTTCTTCTTATTCCAATTGGATACTGTCTGAAAGGAACACGTTGACGCCACCTACTCCTTTTCATCTGTTCCCTTTTTTGTCAATCATCAAAATCTTTCTCGATCTAACAAACACTCAGTAGTCGACGGTCTGGTAACTTCAAAACAGGCATTGATATGCTTTGCAGGACATGGTTTGTTCAATCTTATATTTGAAAAAAACCCAACGTCAAGCTGAAAGTTTTTAAGTTACTCGGAAATGGGTCCGACTCGGTTGTAGCAGATAAGTATCAGCTCTATTAGAACATATTGTATCACATGAAAATAGCTTCAAAGAGTCGTATCAGTTGAAAATTGTGTGAAAAAGTTGTATCAATGTTGATAGCTATATTATCTTAAGCTCTTATACTCCATACCATTATCTCAAGAACTCATCAAACCCATCCTATATAAAAAATGAACACAATATTTCAAGAACACTAATCAAGAACTCAATTCCTTCAATTTTTAGAACAAAATTGCTTAAAAAAACATGATTGGCGTGTGGGTGAACCAACCCAACACTATGAGAACTCACATACCTCTTAGGGATCAAACTCTTGGCGAAATCCGCAACCAAACTCAAGAATCTTAACGAATGCCTTGAGTTTTTCTCCTTTTCTCCACATCTCGAACACCTCTCAAAACCGTAAGCATATTTTGATTTATGAAAACTGACCCAAATTAGATTTGACCCCAAAATATTACTAAAAATGGATTAACCTGATTGGGTAAGGAAAATACCAAAATACCCCTCATATTTTTGTATAACTATCCTTAACTGGACAGCCCGACTTCAAACAGACATATATCCCTCATACGAGTTCGAAAATTAGAAAATTCGGTGGCGTTGGAAAGAGGATTCCAATACCTTTCATTTGATATCTTATGGACCACCTAACTCATCCTATATTGAAAGTTATGGTCATTTGAAGTAGACCCTAAACTTATAACTCAATCATAACTTGTAAAATTCCAGATTTGGGTATTTGCAATTTAACGTTGTCTAAATTTAGCTCTTTCTAAGGCGGGATGTTACATTATATATACAATTTCAAATTATTTGGATTTTGTCAACTACTCTAAGTGTTATTTTTCATTTTGAATGGATTGTTGTCACTTTTTCACATGTGTATGAATTATTTCTTTTATTTTTGTATATGGTTAATAACCGAATAATCGAACCAAACCAAATCAAAATCGATAACCACCAAACCGATAAATGTGTATTATATTTGGTTTGGTTTGGTTTTGATAATTTTAAAACCGATTAAGTTTGTTTAGTTTTGGTTTTGACCAATAACCGATCTAAACCGACCCGTGAACACCCCTAGTTAGAATGACTTAAATTATTGAACTTTCTATCACTAAATTTACTATCAATAAAGCTTTAAAATTCACTATATTGGCCTAAAGTTGTGACTTAGTTAAGACAGTATATTATGAATGATCTCGTTAGTGCTTATCATTTGGATAGATTATTTTAATAAACTAGGACAGTTGATTTTATCACTCTTTCTTTCTTTGTTCTCATTAGTGATTAAATTAATGTTGAGCCTATAAACATTAATTTTAGGCCTAGAACATTTCTAAATTAAGAAACTAATGTCTCAAATTTACTGTTATTTCAAGTTTACCAACAACAAATTGGAAAGAAAAAACCAAGTTAATTGGAAGATGATTCAATATTAATCAAAACGAGAAACTAAACACACAACAGATACATTAATTAATTAAAGAGCATTCAAATTCTTGAATTATTTGGCAAGAAAAACAAAACAAAGCCGACAAATAAAACCTAATTATGATTAGCTGCTGCTGGCATTTGATTCAAAAAACATTTTTTTAATATTAAGATGTCTTTTCCCACTCAAATTTGACCACAAATGAAAAGAAAGTATTTCTTAAACAAACAACAAAAAGAAGTATGTAATAAAATCAACTCATTCAAAGAGAGAGAAAATGAAAATACATCATTCAAATATATAAATGAGAGGGAGAGTTAAAGATTATACCTTCAAATGTCGAGGAAGATAGAGATACAAATAGACGGTGAGCATATAGGTTTTGAGAAAGGATCTGTATGTTACTGCAATTGCTCCTGCCGCTGCTTATAAGAGTCTCCTAAAAGTAGGTCATTTTGTTTCATTTTATAGACTAGGTTTAGGGTATAGACATTTAGGGCTGTCAAAATGGACTTGGGCCATAAGCTATATCCAATCCAATTTGTTATTAAGATAGGGTTTGCATAAAATTTTTAAAGCCCATTTAAATACAAGGCTTATAATCCTGACCCAAGTAAATCCTTGTCCTTGAGGCTTGAAAAAACATATACCAAATTACTAGTACTAGTACATTGAAGACTTAAAGTCTTAAAGCCTTAAAAGGCTAAAGCCATTACCCTTGAAAAGTTAACTCCCTAATATCTAATTTACCGTTTTTATATTCTTGAACTACAAGTTTTCATCCTCCTTAATCTTACAGTCTTAAAAGGAATTATTTTCTTACACAACCTCTGGAAGAAGAAAAAGGTTTGAAAGGATCTCATTTCATCCATATATGCTTATAATACTGTTGAACCTGCTGTATGCTTCAACATCCATCAAAATCTCGCCATAGAGAATTTACTTGAACTGTTATCCATCCACCAAGGCTTGTCCCAACAATTTTGATCAACAAACACATTAACTTTTTCTTTAATGTGTTGATAGACTTTTTGTAGGAACATTTCGAGTAAAAATTTTATTATTTGACTACCTATTATATCTAAGTTGTCAGATATCCTCTATTTTCAATTGAAAGAGATCTGAAATAGAAAGATAATAATACAATGATCCCAATTATGTCCAATAATTAAATCAGACATTAGCATGACCACTCTTCATTTCCCACCAAATTTCATGGTCGATGTTCCCTCTAGCTCAAACACAAGCTTCCAAGTTTGTGATCCCCGCACCATTCAACTGTTTGAGGTCTATGCCTCTTGCAGTATTTATTCCACATAAAATTGGAACACATAGTTTTTTTACTTCTAAAGTTTCGCTCAAGCTTAGCAAATAATACTTTGAAAACATCAAAGAGAGATCTCAAACCTAATCCCTCTTCATCTTTAGCCAAACAAAATTCAGACCATGAAACACAATGTTTACTCCTCTCATCTTCTTTTAAGTTCTACAAAAACCTTGCAAATGCTCTATGCATATCATAAATTTCACACTTAGGAGGTGTGATGAAAGAGAGAAGATAAATAGGTAAACTTTAAAGAACATTGTTAATGAGCGCATATTTATCATTAAAGAATAATAATTTCAGTTTCCAAATACGCAATTTACTTTGTAACTTTTGTATAAGTTTAAAAACATTTCTTTCTTTTCCTAGCATGTCTAATGGGACCACCAAAATAAATTAAAGATGGAAAATAACTTTATTACAACATGTATAATCTTCTACATATCTCTTGAATGATACTCCTAACATTTTTATGAAAAACATAAAAGAAGCTTTTGTCTTTATTTACCTTTTGTATAGATTGTCTCTCATAATCACCAGTGATTTTCATGATCAATTGAACACTAGTTTTGTCAGCACAGGCAAAAATAATTGTATAATATTAATGTTCATACTTCATTTAGGTATCCCAGAGCTCTTAATCGATCTATTTAAAAAAAGCGTTTAAAGTCGTTTAAAAATTTCTCAGCAGATAAAATGAATAAGGTTGGAGATAAGCAATCTACTTGTTTAACCCCTCTGGTATAGTGAAAAAAAAAACATAAGCATGATTATTAATCAATACATAGTACCAATTATTAACTAATAAGTTTTTGTCATATTCAACTAAGCACGACTATTTATGAAAATTCCCCACTACTCGGTCATAAGTTTGTCATATTCAACTTGAAATCAATATTAATTTGCTTACCTCTTTTTTATATCTGAAATGATTTTCTAGGCCGATAAAACAATTTATGATATATTTCTCCTTCTTACAAATCCTGACTGATTCTGAGCGATTAGTTTGGATAGTAAAGCTTCTAATTGATCATATATCAATATATATTATAAAAAAAATCTTAGACTGATAGGCCTTATAAAAGGTTTGAATTAACTTTTTTTCTTTTTAGTATATATATCAATTTTGTGTGAGTAATGGACTTAGGAATGATATATCCATTAAACAAGACAATCAGCACTATACACACATTGTCACCAATAATCTCCCCGCATAATTGATAAAATGGTCATTTAAACCATTTGGCACATTGAAACTATTTATATTCAGCTTAAAAACTACCATTTTGACTTCAATAGCAGAACATGAAAGATATTTGTCACGACCCGAGCCTACACCTTGGACGTGCCCGGCACTTAAGAACCATTGCTGGTCCCTAAGTGAACCCTAATCCTGGCTGACTACAAGCGAAAGACTAACTCAAGCATACAAAGCTTAAAATAGAATAAAATTCATTAAAACAAAAATAATTAACTCAAATTATAATCGTATATTCAACCAGTAAAAACTAGGCAACTCAAGTCTTTAAAATATTTAACAATATAAATGAAACAGACTTCACAAACTCTAATCTCTATCTATGAAGCCTCTAAATAACAACGATGGAAGTCGGAACAAGAGCCACGACATCCTGACGAAACTGATAAGTAAATGAAATCATCTGGAAGCAAGGAGACTCACCATAGCTAACTCAAACTCTATGTGGTATCCACGAATGTAACACCCCGTAGCTAGAAAGAACTAGAAAGAAATTAAAAATTGGAAATAGTTATTTTTGGAAAGAATATAAAAATTTGGAAAATTTGTTAAGTATGTTAAGCTGAGTTTTGGTCAACTTCAAACGACCATAATTCCTAGCTCAGGATGATTTAGGTGTGTTTCCAGATATCGTAGGAAATATCTTGGAATGATCTTTCTAACGCCCATGAGTTTGCATGATTCCAAGTTCGTATGAGTGAGATATGACCATTTGAAGTTGGGATGTTCAAATAAGGAAAGTCTAAAACCAAATTTTGGAAGGGTATTTTAGTCTTTTCCTTACCCAATTGTTTTAATTCGTTTTTAGGAGTTTAATTGGGGCCAAATCAGAATTTGGTCATTTTAGAAAATTGGGAATTCACGTTAGGGCTTTAGAGAAAAGAGCTCAAGAGAGAAGAGAAGAGGAAAATCCAGATTCGTCGTCTTCGTAATGAATTGATTAAGGGTTTCATCAAGGATTTGATCCTACAAGGTATGTGAGACTTTCATAACATTGGGTTCGTTCACCCATGTGCCAAATATGTTTAATTCAGCATAAATTCATTCTAAAAGTTTGGAAGTTTGAATGTTCTTGATGGGTATTCTTGAATTGTTTTGGTTCTTGAATTTGGGTTGAGATTGAGGAGTTTCTTGAGATTAGATTGTCGTTTCCTTGAGTTGATTAAGTTGATTTTCGTGTATATGTTCTGGGTTTCTGAATCTAAAGAGCATTTTAGAAAATAGATCGAGTTTAGTCAAAATTAGATCAGGAAATGAAAAGAAAAATTTGTCGGACTGCACCTAGAGAGGGTCTGGCGCGGCGCGGCCCATCTGCACCAGAGAGGCTGGGGGGCGCGCCTGCAGTGCGCCAGAAACATCCCCAGTAACTTAGGGGCTAGCGCAGCACGCCAGGGATGCGCTCGGGTCATCTCCCCCCACCCGTTTCTTGACATTTTTCCCATTTAAGTCCTAAAGTGTATTAACCCTTCCTATTGATTCTAACTACTCCAAATGATTTCTAAACACTTAGAATCATCCAAAAATTGAATCATAACCTTGAATCCGTAAATTCAAATTCAAGGAATGTTAAAAGTCAAGTATAGAAAGTTCATAGAGTCTTTCCAAGAAGTGTTTTACAAAGGTTTTAATCTTGTTTTAAGACTTAAAGTTCAAGTTGAGCAAAGAGTTAAGAGTAAAGTTCATTTCTTCAAAGATTATATGGAAACTAAGTATTCTCAAAAGTTAGAAATGTTTTCACATTTGAGCAAGAAAGGGAACATCGATTCCAAGAGAGATTTTAAGATAGGTTTTGAGTAATTATCTCAAACTAAAGAAAGAAGTTTTGTTTTAAAAATATATGAGCTAAGTACATTTTGGGAGTATAATTGAGCACCGATACGGAGATGCGAGTTCATAATAAATCAAGTCTCCATAAACCATGTAGCCATCATGGGTAGTAAAGGATCATACTTTTTAGATGACTCCTTAAGTGTTTTTTAGCATATACTGTTGGATCCACTTTGTTAAGGCATTCTATATGATGTCACAGTATATGATAGTTCTAACAACGTAGGCAAGACGCTATATCACCACTTAGGCTCATAGTTGTGGTTGTCGGTTAGCGAAACTCCCTCAAAAATAATATTACTTTATTATATGAGTAAATTTGAGTTTGTTATTGCATTTATTTAACGAACTGAGTTGCTTTCTGCTGTTTTAAAAGCTTTCTATATATTGTATGTGTTTTATTGCTTTATATTGAGGTAAGTTATTCATGAGTTGAGTAAAGCCAAGGTAGGTGTTTCTTTGAGATTCCTCTCAAGCTTATGTTATATTTAGTTTTCCCCTCGCATACTCGTACATTCAATGTACTGATGCAATTTGGCCTTCATCATCTTATGATGTAGACACAGGTAACCAGGATCATCATCCAACGCCTCGTTGATCCAGTTGAGCACTCAGAGTCTGTTGGTGAGCCTCATAGCTTTCTGGAGGGCTTCTTTTATCATCTTCTTTTAGTATTTCATCATTAGGATTGTCAGGGGTCTTGTGCCGACATCCCTCCTTATATTAGAGGCTTTATAGACAGTTTGTAGTTTAGTTGTCTTTACATTGTTATTCTTATGTTAAGATTTGAGTTTCCACTTTGGCCAAGTTGAATGTTTGACCTTTAAACGTTCTAAGTTATTTTATTAAATAGTTGAGTAGAAATGCATTTCATTAGTGTAATTATGCTTAATGTCTGTCGTTGAGTAAGTAAGTTAGGCCAAGGGTTTGCTTGAAGCTAGCAATGGTTCTCGAATACCAGTCCCGCATAGGGTGTAGGCCCGGGGAGTGACAAACTTGGTATCAAAGAATAGAGTTCAAGAATCCTAGGGAGTCTACGAAGCCATGTCAGTAAAGTCCTAGTTATCGGTGTGAAGCGCGCCACATCTATAATTAGGAGGCTGCAACACTTATGAAATATTCTCACTTCTTTCATACTCAATTTGTACGTTAGAGTTCGATCTCTAAAAAGTTTCTTCTAATTCGTGCTTGCGTGTTTTTTTAGATAATCATGCCTCTAGAAAGAGCTGTCAGAGGTTGTCCTGCTAGGCATAACGCTGAGGAGCAAGGGGTACCCAATGCACCTAAAGTGCAACCCCTAGGGGAAGTGACTAATGTTGAGTTCAGAGAAGCAATAAGGATGCTAAGTCAAGTTGTGACTAACTAGGTTGGGCAACAAAGACGGTATCGACAAGAAGAGGTTGACGCTTCGAGGATTCATGAGTTCTTGAGGATGAACCCTCTAAGTTTCACTGGTTCAAGCACTATTGAGGATCCATAGAACTTTATTGAGGAGCTACCAAAGGTATTTGATGTTATCCATGTTTCTGATACTGAGTGAGTTGAACTAGTTGTATATCAGTTGAAGAATGTTGTTGGGACTTAGTTTGACCAGCGGAAGAAGGGTAGAGCTGATGGCGCACCACGTGCGAGTTGGGCATGTTTTGAGGAGGCCTTCTCTGGGCGTTTCTTTCCTCGAGAACTGAGGGAGGCTAAGGTATGAGAATTCTTCACACTTAAGCAGGATTCTTTGAGTGTCCATAAATGTGGGTTGAATTTCACCCAATTATCCCATTATGCTCCAGAGATGGTTGCAGATATGAGAAGTAAAATGAGTCTTTTTGTTGCTGTGTAGCTCCGTCTGTCAAGCAAAGAGGGAAAGGCAGCTATGCTAATTGGGGGCATGGATATAGCGAGGTTGATGATTTATGTGCAGCAAGTTGAAGAAGTGAAGATGAGGGATAGGGAGGAGTTTAGAAACAAAAAGGCTAAGACAGGGAATGAGTTCAGGCAACAGAAAAGTAATGTGAACCGTTCGTCCTTTCAGCAAAAGAAAAAGGGGCCTGCTCTATCATCTATGGACTGGCGTCATGCCTGGTATGCCTCCATTGATTGTAGACTCGAGTTATTAGGTTCCAAATTCCTAATGAGTCAGTCTTAAAGTGGAAAAGTAGTTCAGCAGTGCCTAAGGGTCATTTCATTTTGTACCTAAAGGCAAGAAAGTGAGTTTCCAAGGGGTGTGTCTATCACTTTATCCTAGTTAATGACTCTAGTGTTGAGATACCTCCTATTTAGTCAGTTTCAGTAGTAAGAGTGTTTCCAGAAGTCTTTCTAGATGATCTTCCCGGAGTCCCTCCTAAGAGAGAAATAAACTTCGGTATAGACATTCTTCCAAATACTCGTCCTATATCTATTCCGCCATACAGAATGGCACCAACAGAGTTGAAAGAACTTAAAGAATAGTTGAAAGATCTCATGTATAAGGGCTTTATTCGACCAAGTGTCTCACCTAGGGGTGCTCTGGTCTTATTTGTGAGAAAGAAAGATGGTTCCCTTAGGATGTGTATAGATTACCGTTAGTTGAACAAGGTTACCATCAAGAATAAATATCCTCTTCCGGGAATTGATGATCTCTTTGATCAACTTCAGCGTGCCACCTGTTTCTCTAAGATAGATCTCAGATCTGGCTACCATCAGTTAAGAGTAAGGGAATGTTATATTCCAAAGACAGCTTTTAGAACCCTTTATGATCATTATGAGTTTCTGGTCATGTCCTTTGGTTTGACCAATACGCCTGCAACATTCATGGACCTTATGAATAGAGTATTCAAACGTTATTTAGATATGTTTGTTATCGTCTTTATTAATAACATACTAATCTATTCAAGGAATGAAGCAGATCATGCTATTCATCTTAGAATTTTTCTCCATACTCTAAAAGATATAGAGTTATATGCTAACTTCTCAAAATGTGAGTTTTGGCTTGAGCCTGTGGCATTCTTAGGCCACATTGTCTCTACATAGGGAATTAAAGTTGATACTCAGAAAATAGAGATAATGCAGAATTGGCCTAGACCCACATCTCCAACTGACATTAGGAGTTTCTTGGGTTTGTCTGGCTATTATAGAAGATTTGTAGAGGGGTTCTCATCCATTTCATCCCCTTTGACCATGTTAACTAAGAAGACAGAGAAATTTCCAACGGTCTCAGGCTTTTGAAAAAAGCTTTCAGGAATTGAAAAAGAGGTTGACTACTGCCCCAATATTGACCTTACTAGAAGGTACTCAAGGTTTTGTGGTATATTGTGATGCGTCTAGAGTTGGTTTGGGTTGTGTGTTGATGTGGAATGGAAAGGTTATAGCTTAGGCCTCTAGACAATTGAAAGTTCATGAGAAGAATTACCCAACCCGTGATCTAGAGTTGGCTGCTGTAGTGTTTGCTTTGAAATGTGGTGCATTATTTGTATGGTGTTCATGTTGATGTATTCACTGATTACAAGAGTCTTCAGTAGGTGTTTACTCAGAAACAACTCAATGTCAGACAAAAGAGGTGGTTAGAATTACACATGGATTACAACATGAGTATTCTTTACCACCTAGGTAAGGCTAATGTTATTGTTGATGCCTTGGGTAGGTTGTCTACGAGTAGTACTTCCCACTTTGAGGAAGATAAGAAAGACCTAGGGATGTGCACAGACTTGCACGCCTGGGATTTCACCTAATTGATTCCACAGAAAGAGGAGTAGTGGTGATGAATGGGGCTGAATCATCATTAGTATCAGAAGTAAAAGAGAAGTAAGACAAATATCCTATTTTGCTTAAACTGAAGGCAAATGTTCATAAGCAAAAAGTATTGGCTTTTGAACTAGGGGGAGATGGTGTATTGAGGTATCAAGGTTGGTTGTGTGTACCAAGAGTGGATGAACTCCAAGAGAGGATCATGAAGCAAGCTCATAGCTCCAGATATTCCTTTTATCTGGGTTCCACAAAGATGTATCGTAATTGAGAGAGGTTTATTGGTGGAGTAGTATGAAGAAGGTCATTGTAAAATTTGTTGCTAAGTGTCCAAATTGCCAACAAGTGAAGGTAGATCGTCAAAGGCCCGGTGGTTTTACTCAAAATATAGAACTTCCGGAATGGAAGTGGTATATGATCAATATGGACTTCATCACAGGTTTACCAAGGTCTCACAGACAAGACAACTCTATTTGGGTGATTATTGATAGAATGACAAAATCGGCCTCATTTTTACCCATACAATAGAAGACCATGCCAAGTTGTGTCTTAAAGAGGTAGTTACACTTCATGGGGCGCCAGTTTCGATTATTTCAGAAAGAGGTGAACAATTTACTGCACAGTTCTGGAAATCTTTTAAGAAAGGCTTGGGTTCAAAGGTGAACTTAAGTACTACTTTTCATCCTCAGACAAATGGTCAAGCAGAGCGCACTATTCAGACCTTAGATGATATGTTGAGGGCTTGTGTGATTGATTTCAAGGGTAATTGGGATGATCACCTACCTCTTATTGAGTTTGCTTAAAATAATAGTTACCACTCTAGCATCCAAATGGCTCTTTATGAAGCTTTTTATGGGAGAAAATGCAAATATCCTATTGGATGGTTTGAAGTTGGTGAAGCTGGGTTGACAGGACCAGATTTGGTTCATCAAGCAATGGATAAGGCGAAAGTGATTCAAGAGAGGCTGAAAACAGCGCAGAGTCATTAGAAGTCCTACACTGATGTTAGGAGAAGGGAGTTCGAGTTTGAAGTAGATAGTTGGGTATATCTAAAAGTTTCACCCATGAAGGGTGTTATGAGATTTGGTAAGAAGGGGAAGCTTAGTCCCCGGTATATTGGCCCTTACAGAATATCAAAAAGGGTTGGTAATATAGCTTATGAGTTGGAGCTACCACAAGAGATAGAACCGGTTCATCCGGTTTTTTTACATCTCTATGTTGAAGAAGTGCATTGGAGATCCTTCATTGGTCATACCAACTGAAGATATTGGGATCAAGGATATCTTATCTTATGAAGAGATTCCGGTCTATATTCTAGATCGCCAAGTTTGCAAGTTGAGGACTAAGGAAGTAGCATCAGTCAAAGTCCTTTGGAGGAACCAATTTGTTGGGGAAACTAATTGGGAAGCTGAAGAAGATATGAAGAAGAGATATCCACATCTCTTTGAAACTGGAGAATTTACAAACCAAGCTACTATTTTTCTTTTGAGTACTCTTTCATTTATAAGTTACCATGGTATAATTGCATTGCTTGTTGGGTGTTTGAGCTGAATGTTACATGTTACACCCTTAGCCCACTAAGAGTAAGCTCATTCGAGGACGAATGTTCCCAAGGGAGAGATATAGTAACGCCCCGTAGCTAGAAAGAACTAGAAAGAAGTTAAAAATTCGAAATAGTCATTTTTGGAAAGAATATAAAAATCTGGAAAATTTGTCAAGTATGTTAAGTTGAGTTTTGGTCAACTTCAAACGAACATAACTCCTACCTCAAGATGAGTTAGGTGTATTTCTAGATATCTTAGGAAATATCTTGGAATTATCTTTCCAACACCGCCGAGTTTGCATGATTCCGAGTTTGTATGAGTGAGATATGGCCATTTGATGTTGGGCTGTTCAAATAAGAAAAGTCTAAAACCGGATTTTGGAAGGGTATTTTAGTCTTTTCCTTACCCAATTATTTTAGTTCATTTTTAGGAGTTTAGTTGGGGTCAAATCAGAATTTTTTCAGTTTAGAAAATTGGAAATTCATGTTAGGGCTTTAGATAGAAGAACTCAAGAGAAAAGAGAAGAGGAAAATCAAGATTCGTCGTCTTCGTAAGGAATTGATTGCGGGTTTCATCAAGGATTTGATCCTACAAGGTATGTGAGACTTTCATAACGTTGGGCTCATTCACCCACATGCCAAACATGTTTAATTTAGCGTAAATTCATTCTAAAAGATTGGAAGTTTGAATGTTCTTGATGGATGTTCTTGAATTGCTTTTGTTCTTGAATATTGGTTGAGATTGAGGAGTTTCTTGAGATTAGAGTTTCGTTTCCTTGAATTGATTTTCATGTATATGTTCCGGGTATCTGATTGTAAAGAGCATTTGAGAAAAAAGAACGAGTTTAGTTGAAATTAGATCAGGAAATGAGAAGAAAAATTCGTCGGACTTCACCTGGGGAGGGTCTGGCACGGCACGCCCCATTTGCGCCACAGAGGCTGGGGCGACGCACTTGTAGTGCTCCACAAATGAGCCCCAGTAACTTAAGAACTGGCGAAGTGCGCCAGGGATGAGCTCGGGTTGTTTTCCCCCACTCGTTTTTTGACGTTTAGCTCGTTTAAGTCCTTCCAAAGTGTATTAACCCTTCCTATTGATTCTAACTACTCTAAATGATTTCTAAACACTTAGAATCATCCATAAACTTGAATCATAACCTTGAATTCATAAATTGAAATTCAAGAAAAGTTAACAGCCAAGTCTAGAAAGTTCATAGAGTCTTTCCAAGAAGTCTCTTACAAAATGTTTTAATCTTGTTTTAAGACTTAATGCTCAAGTTGAGTAAAGAGTTAAGAGTAAAGTTAGAAATGTTTTCACATTTGAGAAAGAAAGGGAACATCGATTCCAAAAGAGCTTTTAAGCTAAGTTTTGAGTAATTATCTCGAACCAAAGAATGATGTTTTGTTTTAAAAAGATATGAGCTAAGTAAATTTTGGGAGTAGTATTGAACACAGATACAGGGACGCGAGTTCATAATAACTCAAGTCTCCATAAACCATGTAGCCATCATGAGAAGTAAATGATCATACTTTTCAGATGACTCATTAATTGCTTTGTAGAATAGACTAGTGGATCCACTTAGTTAAGGGGTTCTATATAAGGGCAAAGTATAGGACAGTTCTAGCAGCGTAGGCAAGATGATGTATCACCACATAGGCTTATAGTGGTGGTTGTCGGTAAGAGAAACTCCTACAAAAATTATATTACTTTATTATATGAGTAAAGTTGAGTTTATTATTGCATTTCTTTAACGAACTGAGTTGCTTTCTACTGTTTTAAAATCTTTCTATACATTGTATGTGTTTTATTGCTTTATATTGAGTTATGTTATTCATGATTTGAGTAAAGCCAAGGTAAGTGTTTCTTTCAGATTCCTCTCAAGCTTATGTTATGTTTAGTTTTCCCCTCACATACTCGTACATTCAATGTACTGATTCCATTTGTCGTGCATCATCTTATGATGCAAACATGGATAAACTAGGATCATCATCCAGCGCCTCGTTGATCCAGTTGAGCCCTCAGAGTCTGTTGGTGAGCCTCTTAGCTTCCTGGAGGACTCATTTTATCATTTGCTCTAAGTATTTCATTGTTAGGATGATCGGGGGTCTTGTCCCGACATCCCTCTTTGTTTTAGAGGATTCATGGACAGTCAGTAGTTCAATTGTCTTTACATTGTTATTCTTATGTTAAGATTTGAGTTGCCACTTTGGCCAAGTTAAATGTTTGACCTTTAAACGTCCTAAGTTATTTTATTAAATAGTTGAATAGAAATGCATTTGATCATGTAATAGTGGTAGGAGTCTTCCACTGAGTAAGTAAGCCAGGCCAAAGGTTAGCTTTGGGCAAGCAATTGTTTTTGAGTGCCAGTATCGCCCAGGGTATAGGCTCGGGGTGTGACAACGAAGCTCCTGTTGATGACCCTGAATACCCGTATTTTCATCATGAAACGATGCAGGACAAATGAATCAATACATGGAATATACGAGCATGTAAGGGAAATTCTAGAGCATAAACATAAGCTTGAACTAGTGGGAAAGAAACATACTTACCTCTTCTCAACTCACTCAACTCAACTAAACTCAAAGAAACATAGTTCAACGCAATGTTAAGATATTCAACACAATGAAATAAGACTCAAGTTAATGTTAAGACATTCAACTCAAGGTACTCAACTCTGGATACTCAACTCAGTATAGAGCAACAATACATATGCAAAATATGGAAAAAAAATTGGTAAATAAAAACTTTATTAACCAAATGAGAAATACAAAGCACTTGAAAAAAAACTCAGCCTGGACATCCCCAGGACTATACACTTCCAACATCAAACAATCAACTAAGTTTGTATGCAAGGATACCAGATAAAATTTTCTTGTATATGAAAATACAAAGTAAACTATGTGTATATAAAAATGCAAAATATCTCTGTGGGAGTTTCTCTAACCGACAACCATCACCATGAGCTATGTTATGATACACCGTCTCGTCCACACTGCCAGAACTGTCCTATAACTTGCCGAAATATAGAATGCATCAACTAAGTAGATCCACTAGTCTATGCTAAAAAAAATAGTGAATCATCTAAAAAGTATGACCCTTTCTAATTTGTGTGGTTGACGTTCTCCTTATCCTAGTCGGATAGAGTCTGAAAGGAACATGCCGACGCCACCTACTTCATTCATCTGTTCACTTATATGTCAATCATCAAAATATTTCTCGATCTAAAAGACACTCAATAGGCGATGGTCTGGTAAGTATCAGCTCTATTAGCACATATTGTATCACATGAAAATAGCGTCAAAGAGTCGCATCAGTTGTGTAACACTCCGTATTTGAAAATAGACCAAACTAACAGATTTCCTGAAGTTGCAGGTGCAATCCACAGGTTCCACCCATGGACCATAGGTTGACCCACGACATCTCCTGGTGGTCCGTGGATGGCCACCTGTAACCCTCCCTAGAAACTCAAACAAAAAATATTCTAAGGCATAACCCACGGCCGAACCCACGGACCGTGGTCCAGGTCCGTGGATCGAGGCCTCAGAACCTGGTCTCTGAAGTTGATCAATGGACTAACAGGTCGGACCGTCGATCAGTCCGTAGGTCAAGACCCTCAGGCCCCCCAGAAATCTTCCTCTTCAGGGGTTGTTTGGTCTTTTCCTCATCCGTTGGATTCCTAAACTATGTCATTTAACCCTTAAACTACATGGTTTTGGTCAGTTTATGTCTAGTACCTAATTAGAACCTAACATAATCAATTATTCACAAAAAAATCATCAAACTTAGAGCAAAAGAGGAGAAGGAAGTCGAGTATCCCTTGTTCAAGAACGCAATGAATTTTTGTCATTTTCAAGCCCGAAAATCAAAAGATTTCTACGTCAAGTTCGTCACCAAGTATGTGGGATTTCACTAATGGGTTCCTTTCACCGATTAGGTTCCTAGATTTTAGTCAGATCCTTGATTTCCTTAATATTATCTAGATCTAGGATTTCTAAAATTTAAGCAGATCCTTATGAATTAGTTACTTTAATGTTCCTAATTATATTATCATGATTTTGGTATTATTTTGCGCAGATTTTTCATGAATTAAGAACCCTAGCTATGTAGTTCATTTTGTTCATGAATTACACATGCTAGGTAAGTTATTTCAGATATACATGCCTCATATTTGAGTGTTTCATTATAAGTACATTAATGTTGCATTTTTAGTTAACATATCGGTATTTTGAGTTATCCAGTATTACAAAAATTCAGTCATAAATTGTTAATTACATAATCAATTGGGAGTAGCTAAATACCGAGTGGACTAGGGTCAGTCACCCTTAAGTCCTAGAACTACGTGCCTCGTAGGTTGTAAGTCCCCTCTATGGGCATAATTTTAGTGATCACGCCAGTCATGCCTCTATACCTCTGGCAGGGTTTATTAGTTCCTCTCGATGAGGCATATACATCGGACTTCATATTTAGCTTATGTGGTTTTATGTAGGTTATTATTAGCTATCTTATAGCTAGATTCTATTACATTGACCACATTATCAGTCATAGTCCAGTATTCAACCTCAACATGATATAAACTTTGTCATATCATTCACTCATTTCTTGTTTAGTATTCTCAGTTTACTATCATGCTTGTCTCATATCATTGCTCAGTTATATGCTTTGGTTCAATTATGTTTATTTTTCAGCATTAATCTATCCTCCATGCTCATCACTTTTCAAGTACTAAGACATACTATGTGCTACATCTTCTCGTGATGTAGGTTCAGGTTGTCAGCATCCAGATCACGCATAGATCGGTTCCCGATCTTTAGTTGAGCGACATTAGTGGTGAGTCCTCATTCTTTGAGGACAATTGGCATGCTTATCTTCCTTTGTTTTTAGTCTTTAGTTTTCGGTATTCTCTAGATCTAGCTAGGGCATGTCCCAACATTTCTAGTTAGTAGAGGCTTTATTTTAGACATAATTAGATTCAACTATAGTATTTGAGTGTGACTTTTCAGTTGTTGTTAAACTCTCAATATTTATATATTTAGATTTAGTATGGGTATTCCCCATCATTTCAGATTATCTTATTATTAGCTTCCGCATAGTATTTATTAATTTAAATTATATTTAAGTATACTTATGATATGCCAACTTGGTTAGCTTGGGGTCACTCGTGATCCAAGGTCCGGTGTCCGCATCTTGGGTAGCTTTAGGGCGTGAGAATCTTGGTATCAGAGCACTAGGTTTAAAAGTCCTAGG
This sequence comes from Solanum gracilifrons, assembly GCA_029582605.1. Classification (NCBI taxonomy): domain Eukaryota; kingdom Viridiplantae; phylum Streptophyta; class Magnoliopsida; order Solanales; family Solanaceae; genus Solanum; species Solanum gracilifrons. Next base: position 24,841 of record JAJOOH010008843.1, on the reverse strand, counting down.
ATATCTGAAAAACAACATTGAGTAGAGTTTTTTTTATGGGTGTGAAGTGCACCACATATAATGAATGGGAGGCTATAAAGTGTTTTAGGATAACCTGACTTTCTTGATATTCTTATTGTACGTTGGCATGATCTCTCTTTCTAATCTATCGTTATGCGCTTTCAGATCATGCCTCCTCGTAGAGCTTACGAAAGGAATGCGAATGTACGCAATGCTAACGCAGCTCCTCTAGTCCCAGATCAGGAAATTTCGAATGGTGAGTTTCAGAATGCTATTCCACTTGTCACTTAGAGTGTGATCAACCAGAGCAACCAGCAGGCTCCAGTTCCTGCAAATGCTAGTGGTGGATCAGTGGCAGCCAGGGTTCATGATTTTGTCGAGATGAATCCGCCTGAGTTCTTAGGGTCACAGACTGGTGAGGATCCCTAAAACTTCATAGAAGAGGTCAAGAAGATCTTTGGAGTGATGCAAGTGACAGGTAATGATAGGGTAGAGTTGGCATCCTATCAGCTTAACAATGTAGCTCACATCTATTTACTTAACGGAAAGAGAACAGGGGTACAGATGCAACTCTTATCACTTGGGAATGCTTTAGTGAGACTTTTCTGGACAAGTTCTTCCCAAGAAAGTTGAGGGAGGAAAAAGCTCAGGAGCATATGAATATGAGGCAAGGTAACATGACAGTCCAAGAGTATGGACTAAAGTTCACCCAACTCTCCAGATATGCTCCTCACATAGTTGCCAATTCCAGGGCTCAAATGAACAAGTTTATGTATGGGGTATTCGACTTAGTGAAAATAGAGTGTAGAAATACTATGTTGCTCGTAAATATGAACATCTCTAGGCTCACGACTCATGCTCAGTAGGTTGAGGGAGATAGGATTAGGGAACATGTTAAGGATAATAAGAAGGCTTAAACAAGCAACTATGAGTATTCTTAAAAGAAATCGGGTGGTGGAAATCGCTCGCAGTTTTAGCAGAAGTCTTTAGCTCCAGCAACTTCATCAACTAGTGTTCTATTCTCCAAGTCCCGACAAGATAAAAATGGTAGGGCATCAATCTCTAAGTCTCAGGGGAGTATTTCAGGAAATAGAACCTACCTAACTTGTCCAAAGTGTGGTAAGAACCATCAGGGTAAGTGTCTTGCTGGAAAAGAAGGATGCTTTGGGTGTGGTCAGTCTGGTCACAGGTTGCGAGATTGTCCTTCTACCAAACAGGGTCAAGCAGGCAATAATTATAGAGCTCAGTCCACAACTTTAGCAGCACCAACAGGTCACCCGACTCATCAGGGTAACCCATCTGGTACAGGTGGCGGTCAGCGTCAAAACAAGTTGTAAGCGCTTCAGGCTCGCCAGGATCATGAAGATTGTCCTGATGTAGTTACTGGTACATTACGAGTCTTTAACTTAGATGTTTATGCTTTGTTAGATCTAAGGGCTACTCTTTCCATTGTAACTCCCTATATAGCAGTCAACTTCAATAATAGTCTAGAAACTCTCTCAGAACCCTTCTCAGTCTCTACTCCAGTCGATGACCCAGTTATAGCTAGACGGGTATACAAAAATTTCCCTGTCATAGTCTATAGAAAATTCACCTCAGCAGATCTTATAGTGTTAGAAATTGTAGACTTTGATATCATTGTAGGCATGTATTGGTTACATTCCCATTATGCCTCAGTTGATTGTAGAACTAGGATCATTCGTTTTCAGTTTCCAGACGAACTAATCTTAGAATGGAAAGGTGGTAGTTTAGCGCCTATGGGTAGACTCATTTCATACCTTAAGGATAAAAAGATGATCTCTAAGGTTTATCTCTATCATCTAGTTTAGGTTATGGATTTTAGCTCCGAAACAACAACTCTTGAGTCAGTCCCAGTAGTTAATGAGTTCCCAAAATTTTTCAAGAAGATCTTCTCGGAGTTTTTCTCGAAAAGGAAATCGACTTTGGAATTGATCTCCCTCCTGATACCTAGCCCATTTCTATTCCTCCTTACAAAATGGCTCCAGTTGAGCTTAAGGAATTGAAAGAATAGTTGAAAGATCTTCTATATAAGGGATTCATCACACTTAGTATTTTCCCATGCGGTGCACCAGTGTCGTTCGTGAAGATGAAAGATTGTTCTCTTAGAATGTGCATTGACTATAGGCAGTTGAACAAGGTCACAATCAAGAATAAGTATCCCATACCTAGGATTGATAACTTGTTTGACCAACTTGAAGGCGCTAGTCATTTCTCAAAGATAGATCTCAAATCCGATTATCATCAGCTTAGAGTCAGAGATTGTGACATCCCAAAAATAGCCTTCAGAACTCGGTATGGTCATTATTAATTTGTAGTTATGTCATTTGGACTAACCAATGCTCCTGCAACTTATATGGATTTGATAAACAGAGTGTTCAAGCAGTATTTGGACTTGTTCGTTATCGTCTTTATTGATGATATCCTCATTTACTCTAGGTTTGAGGAAGAACACGTGAAATTATTTGAGGGTTGTTTTGCAAACTCTCAAAGATTGTCAGTTATTTGCTAAGTTTAGAAAGTGTGAGTTTTGGTTGCAATCTATTGCTTTCCTTGGTCATATATTGTCTAGCGAAAGGATCCAAGTGGATTCTTAAAAAATAGAAGCAGTGAAACAATGGCCCAGACCTACCTATCTTACAGATATTAGAAGTTTCTTGGGTTTGGCAGGTTATTACAGAAGGTTTGTGGAATTTTTTTATCCATAGCCTCTCCATTTACTAAGTTGACTAAAAAAGGTTAAGTTTTGGTGGTCGGATGATTGTGAGAAAGCTTTGTAGAACTAAAAACTAGGTTGACTACATCTCCTGTTTTGACTATACTAGAGGGTTCAGACGGTTATGTGATCTATTCCGAGGCATCCGTAGTCGACCTAGGTTGTGTGATGATCTAGCGAGGTCAGGTTATATATTATGCTTCTAGACAACTAAAGGTGCATGAGAATAACTATCTAACTCATAACATTGAGATTGCAACATTGGTGTTTGCACTTAAGATTTGGAGAAATTACTTGTATGGTGTTCACGTAGATGTGTTCACAGACCATAAGAGCCTTCATTATGTGTTCACCTAGAAAGAGTTGAATCTTCGCCAGAGGAGATGGCTTGAGTTCCTCAGGGATTATGATATGAGTGTTCATTACCATCCTAGTAAGGCCAATATAGTAGCAGATTCTCTTAGTAAACTATCTATGGGTGTTGTAGCACATATTGAGGAAGAAGGAAAGGAACTAGCAAGGGATGTTCACAGTCTTGCTGGCTTAGGAGTTTGCCTTATCAAATGGTGGTGTAACAGTTCAGAATGGGGAAGAATATTCATTGGTTGCAGAGGTTAAGGAAAAGCAAGAGAGTGATCTTATATTGCTTCAACTAAAGGGTGCAGTCCATCATCAGAAAGGTGAGGTACTCCGCCAAAGGGGAGATGGTGTGCTTCGCTACTAGGGTCGATTATGCGTTCCTAATTTGGGTGAGTTGAGACAACAGATTCTTGCAGAAGCCCATAACTCAAGATATTCTATTCATCCAGGTGCCACTAAGATGTACCGTGATCTGCGGGAAGTCTTTTGGTGGAACGGTATGAAAAGGGATATAGCGATTTTGTGGCTAAGTCCCATGATTGATAGCAAGTGAAGATGGAACATTAGAAACGAAGAGGTATGACTCAAGAGATCAACATTCATACTTGGAAGTGGGAAGTGATCAACATGGACTTCATTATAGGTTTACCTAGTACTCGCAGACATCATGACTCCATTTGGGTGATAGTTGAAAGAGTCACTAAGTCTGCGCACTTTTTGGCTGTTAAGACTACGAATTAGGTGGAGACTATGCCAAGTTTTACATTACTGAGATAATCAGGTTGCATGAGGTTTCTTTGTCTATCATTTCAGATAGAGGTCCTCAATTTACCTCTCATTTCTTCAATTCTTTTCAGAAAGGTCTTGGTAGTCTAGTTAACCTTAGCACAATAATTCATCCACAGATGGATGGTCAGGCAGAACGTACCATTTCAAACCTTAGAGTACATGTTGAGAGCTTGTGTGATCGATTTCAAGGGTAGTCAGGAGGATCACCTTCCTCTTATAGAGTTTGACCTACAATAATAGTTACCATTCCAGCATTCATATGGCCCCTTATGAGGCATTGTATGGGCATAGATGTAGATCTCTAGTTGGTTGGTTTGAAATAGTTGAAGAAACCTTGATAGGACCAAAGTTCATGATGTTATGGAGAAAGTGCAGCTCATTAGAGATAGATTTAAGACAGCCAGAGTCGCCAGAAGTCCTATGCAGATGTAAGGAGAAGGGACTTAGATTTCCATGTTGATGATTGGGTTTTTCTAAAAGTTTCACTTTTAAAGGGGGTGATAAGATTTGTCCAGAAAGGGAAGCTTAGTCCTAGCTATGTAGGCCCTTACAAGATTTTGAAAAGAGTTGGTAAAGTGGCTTATAAGTTCGAATTGCCAACAAAACTAGCAGCAGTGCATTCGGTTTTTCACATTTCGTTGTTGAAGAAGTGTGTGGGTGATCCAACATAGATTGTACCTTTAGAAAGTGTGTCTATGACGGATAGTCTCACTTATGAGGATGTGCTAGTTGAAATCCTTGATCGTCTGGTTCGATATTTCAGAAACAAAGAAGTCACTACACTTAAGGTTTTGTGGAGGAGTCACTATGTATACGGATATACTTAGGAAGCAGAAGCAGCCATGAAGGCCAAGTATCCTCATCTCTTTTCTCTCGATTCCATTCCAGCTTGGGGTAATAGTTTTTCTCCAATTTTTTAGTCATTCTTGCATAGATTCAATCTTAGTATCATGTGTCTTCGGTTTAAACTTGCATATTCAGCGTAATTGCATGTCCTTGGAACTTAGTTCAGTTAGAAATCAGTTTCTAGTAATTAGTGGCAGGGTTTGCAGTTCTTTCCCCCGCTATCTAACTAATTTAGACTTCATTCGAGGAAGAATGTTCCCAAGGGGGAGATAATGTAACACCCTGTATCCTAAAACAAACCAAACCAACAGATTTCCAGAAGTTATAGGTGCAACCCATAGTTGCCAACCACGGACAGTAAGGTGACCCACGACCCATCCTGGTAGTCCGTGGATAGCCCCCTGCAACCCTCCCCAGAAACTTAGACAAAAACTATTCTAAGGTATGACCCACGGCCGAACCCATGGATTGCAGGTCAGACCATGGACCGTGGTCCAAGTCCGTGGATCGAGGCCTTAGAACCTGGTCTCTGAAGTCAATCAGTGGACTAATAGGACAGACCGTGGGTCAGAGCACAGACCGTTGATTAGTCCGTAGGTCGAGACCCTTAGGACTCCCTAGAACTCATTCTCTAAAGTTGATCGACAAAATAATAGGAAGGACCGTAGATCAGTCCCGTCGGTGGCTTTAGAAGATTTTAAGTCAGGGATCGCTTGGTCTTTTCCTTATGCGTTAGACCCCTAAACTACGTTGTTTAACCCCTAAACTATGTGGTTTTGGTCAGTTTTAGCCTAGTAAACTAATTAGAGCCTAACCTAATCAATTATTCACAAAAAATCATTAAACTTAGAGCAAAAGAGGAAAAGGAAGTCGAGCAGCCCTAGTTCAACAACGCAACAAGTTTTCCTTAGTTCTAGCCCCTAAATTGAATAATTTCTCCATGAATTTCATTACCAGGTATGTATGATTTCACTAGTGTATTACTCTCATCCATGAGGTCCCTAGAATTCAGTCAAATCCTTTGATTTCCTTAATATTATCTAGACCTCAGGTTGCTAGAATTTCAGCAGATCGTTATAAATTAGTTACTTTAATGTTCCTAATTAGATTATCATGATTTTGGTATTATTTTGCTTAGATTCTTTCATGAATTCAGAACCCTAGCTATGTAGTTCTTTTAGTACATAAATTAAACATGCTAGGCTAGTTATTTCAGATATACATGCCTCAGATTTGAATGTTTCATTATCAATACATTAATGTTGCATTTTCAGTTAGCATGTATGTATTTTGAGCTATCCAGTATTACAAAAATTTAGTCATAAATTGTGAATTACATAATCAATTGGGAGTAGCTAAATACCTAGTGGACTAGGGTCACTCACCCTCAAGTCCCATAACTACGTCCCCCGTAGGTTGTAAGTCCCCTCTGTGGACATCATTTTAGTGATCACACCAGTCATGCCTCTATACCTCTGGCAGGGTATGTTGGGTCCTTTCGATGGGGCGTATACATCGGACTCCACATTTAGCTCATGTGGTTTTATGTCGGTTTGTATTAGCTCGCTTACAATCAGATTCTATTGCATTGACCACATGTTCAGTCACAGTCCAGTATTCAGTCTCAGTATGTCATAAACTTGGTCATTGCATGCACTCATTTCATGTTCAGTAATCTCAATTTAGTATCATGCTTATCTTGTATCATTGCTCAGATATATGTTTTGGTTAAGTTATTTTTATTGTTCAATTTTACTCTATCTTGCATGCTCAATACCTTTTAAGTACTGACGCATACTCTGCGCTACATTTCCTAGTGATGTAAGTTCAGGTTCTCAGCTTTCAGATCATGCATAGATCGGTTTCTGATCTTCAGTTCAGCAACATCACTAGTGAGTCCTCATTCTTCGAGGACGATTGACATGATTATCTTCCTTCCTATTTAGTATTTAGTTTTCAATATTTTCTAGATCTAGCTTGGGCATGTCCCAACATTTCTAGTTAGTAGAGGCTTTATTTTAGACATAATTAGATTCAACTTTAGTATTTGAGTTTGACTTTTCTGTTGTTGTTAAACTCTCACTATTTATATATTCAGATTTTATATGGGTATTCCCCATCATTGAAGATTATCTTATGATTAGTTTCCGCACAGTATTTATTGATTCAGATTACCTTTAAGTATGTTTATGATATGCCAGCACGGTTAGCTTGGGGTCACTCGTGATCCTAGGTCCGTGTCTGTGTCCAGGTGGTAGCTTCGGGGCGTGACAAGTTGAAAATTGTGTGAAAGAGTTGTATCAACGTTGATAGCTATATTATCTTAAACACTTAAACTCCATACCATTATCTCAAGGACTCATCAAACTCATCCCAATTAAAAAATGAACACAATATTTCAAGAACACTGATCAAGAACTCAATTCCTTCAATTTTGAGAACGAAATTGCTTATAAAAACATCATTGACGTGTGGGTGAACGAACCCAACACTATGAGAACTGACATACCTCTTAGAGATAAAACCCTTGGCGAAATCCGCAACAAACCTCAAGAATCTTGACGAATGCCTTTAACTTTTTTCTTTTTCTCCTCTTCTCGAACTCCTCTCAAAACCCTAAGCGTATTTTGATTTATGAAAACTGACCCGAATCAGAGTTGACCCCAAAATATTACTAAAAATCAAATTAATCTGATTGGGTAAGGAAAAGACCAAATACACCTCATATTTTCGGGTAACTTTCCTTAACTGGACAACCATATTTCAAACGGGCATATCTCCCTCATAAGAGATCAAAAATTAGAAAACTTTGTGGCGTTGGAAAGAGGATTCCAATACCTTTCATTTGATATCTTACGGACCACTTAAATCATCCTGTAATGAAAGCTATGGTCGTTTGATGTAGTCATAAAACTTATAACTCAAGCATAACTTGTAAAATTCCAGATTTGGCTATTTCCAATTTAACGTTGTCTAAATTTAGCTCTTTCTAAGGCGGGATGTTACATTATATATATATTTCAAATTAGTTGGATTGTGTCAACTACCTTAAGTGGTAACATGTTTGATATAGTCAATTTCAACGACAGAACGGGGTTAGACAAGTTGACTAAACACTATGCAGATGTTGTTTTCAGGTTTAATTTATTTTCTTCTTGCCTGAAAGTAAAATGGATGTTTCCTCACACATAGAATTTCTAGGGAACTTGAGTTTAAAAGATCGTGCTAGGGTTGCGATGGCACCAAGAACATGTTGGTTCCATCACAAAGTTTTACAATCCCAACATGATTTTTCAAACTTAGGCTCCTTATAAACTCTGTATACCAGGCAAAATCGTTTTTATAATCAGGCAAGAAGAAAAGATGAACCCTATTGCAATATTTGCATAGTTTTAAGTTATCTTATTTAACCCTATTCCGACATAACTATGGACTAAGTCAGGATTGTAAAAGGAAATATGTCATCACTTAAGTTTAATCGACACAATCTATATAAAAAGAATAAAATGTGTTGTTTCCCTGAAAAAATAGTTAACTTATTTATTTATATAGTTGTGGTAGTATTTTTAAGCATGTTATACCTATTAAAAGTAATAAGACACAAGAAGTTAACTGAAGAAAAAATAATAAGAATTATATATACTAGCTCCAATTAGTTGAATAATGACTGATAATTCATAGTTAATAAGCAAGCTAATTACTTGTAGCCATACCTCTTTTTTCACTATCGAAGACAAATAAGAAATGGTTTTTCAATTTAAGTGATGGTATTGAATAAATAATTTTTATTTATAGATTTGTCACTTGGAATTGAGTTATAATGTTCCAAATCACCTTTTTTAATCTCTAATAAAAAAGGAATGATTCCTTTTATCGGTCTACAAAAACAAAAGACCGAGTACAGAATTTGTTTGACCTAGGAAAAGTGTAAGGCATCCCTGAATCATGTGGTGCTTAAAGAGTTGTTTTTCAAATTATTTCTAGATAGATCATTTGCCTATGTTTCACTTAAATTGTTAAATTCTATTAGTCTTGACTCTTTACTAAGAAACAAAGTTGCTACCTCAACTTCGACATACACTTATCAAGATGAGTAAATCCGATTTCTCTTTGTATATCACACCTAAATATAGAGTTTACATATTTGTTGAATTAAAAAATTATATTTTAAAGAGGTTTTGGGTCAAGACATATAAATGCGACCATCCCATTTTATTGATTGTTTTTATATCAGGCAAAAAGTTGCGACTTTAGTTAAGACAATATATTATGAAAGATCTCGTTAGTGCTTCTCATTTGGATAGATTATTTTAATAAATTGGGACAGTTGATTTTATCACTCTTTCTTTCTTTGTTCTCATTAGTGATTAAATTAAAGTTGAGGCCATAAACATTAATTTTAGGTCTAGAAAATTTCTAACATAAGAAACTAATGTCTCAAATTTACTGTTATTTCAAGTTTACAAACAACAAATTGGAAACAAATAACTAATTTAATTGGAAGATGATTCAATATTTATCAAAAAGAGAAACTAAACACACAATAGAGACATTAATTAATTAAAGTGCATTCAAATTCTTGAATTATTTGGCAATAGAAAAAAACAAAGGTGACCAATAAAACCTAATTATGATTAATTCGAGGACGAATAATCCCAAGGGGAAGATATTGTAACACCCCAGAAATTTTTTGAGCTAAAACTCGAACCATCCTTCGTTGTGAGTGGGATTTTACCGAGAAATTTAAAATTTCTTAAGTGTTAAGGTCACTAGATATAGCACCTTAAGTTCCAAAAGGAATTAAAGGAATTCGTTCAAGTCATTCCTAAGTTCTTCTTAGATTTGGGTCCACTTCAAACGATTATAACTCTCAGTACATGATGATTTAGGTGTGCCATGAGTTGGAAAATGAAAGTTCTTTGAATTATCTTTCTGACGCCATCAAGTTTGCTAAGTTTCTAGGTCGGGTTAGAGAGATTTGCCTTTTTGAAGTTAAGCTCTCCAGTTAAGGAAAAGTACCCGAAAATAGTAAGGGGTATTTTGGTCTTTTTCTTACCCAATAAGATTTAATTCATTTTTCGTAAGGTTTTAAGGTTCTAATCCGATTAGTTTCAGTCTTATAAGCATAATATACGCCTAGTGTTTTATTTGAGAGTTGAAGAAGAGAAAAGAGAAAAAAAGAGGAAACGATCAAGGCATTCGTCGAGGTTCTTGAGTTTTGTTACGGATTTTCCCCATGGGTTTGATCCCTAAGAGCTATTTAAGAAGTATGTAATAAAATCAACTCATTCAAAGAGAAAAAGACAAGAAAAGACATCATTCGAATATATAAATGAGAGGGAGGGTTAAAGATTATACCTTCAAATGTCGAAGAAGACAGAGATACAAATAAATGGTCAGCATACAGATTTTGAGAAAGGATCTCTATGTTACTGCAATTGCTCCTGCCGCTGCTTATAAGAGTCCCCACAAAGTAGGTCATTTTATTTCCTTTTATAGACTAGGTTTAGGGTATAAACATTTAGGGGTGTCAAAATGGACTTGGCCTATAAGGTCGATCCAATCCAATTTGTTATTAGGATAGGGTTGGGATAAATTTTTTAAAGCCCATTTGAATTCAAGGCTTATAATCCTGACCCAAGTAAATCATTGACACTTGAGGCTTGATATACTAGATTAGTAGTACTAGTACATTGAAGACTTAAAGGCTCAAATCCTTAAAAGGCTAAAGTCATTACCCTTAAAAAGTTAACTTTCTAATATCTAATTTACCGTTTTTATATTCTTGAACAACAACTTTTCGTCCTCCTTACTCTTATAGTCTTAATAGGAATTCTTTTCATACACAACCTCTGGAAGAGGAAAAAATGTTTGATAGGATCTCATTTGACACATAAATGCTTATAATACTATTGAACCTCCTCTATGCCTCAACATCCAACAAAATCTCGGCACAGAGAATTTACTTGAACTATTATTCATCCACCAAGGCTTGTCACAACAATTTTAATCAACAAAAACATTAACTTTTTCTTGAATATGTTGATAGACTTTTTATAGGAACTATTCCAGTAAAAAGTTTATTATTTCACTACCTATTCTGTCTAAGTTGTTAGATATCCTGTATTTTCAATTGGAAGAGATTTTAAATAGGAAGATAATAATACAATGATCCCAATTGTGTTCAATTATTAAATCAGACATTAGCATGACAACTCTTAATTTCCCACCAAATTTCTTGGTCGATGTTCCCTCTAGCTCAAACACAAGCTTCCAAGTTTGTGACTCCCTGCACAATTCAACTGCTTAAAGTCTATGCCTCTTGCAGTATTTATTCCACATAAAATTGGAACACATAGTTTTTTTATTCTAAAGTTTCACTCAAGCTTAGAAAATAATATTTCGAAAACATCAAAGAGAGATCTCAAGCCCAATCCCTTTTCATCTTTAGCAAAACAAAAATCAGACCATGAAACACCACGCTTACTCCTCTTATATTCTTTAAAGTTCCACAAAAACCTTGCAAATGATCTATGCAAATCATAAATTTCACACTTAGGAGGTGTGATGAAAGAAAGAAGATAAATTGGTAAACTTTACAGAACATTGTTAATGAGCGCATATTTATCATTAAAGAAGAAGAATTTCTCTTTTCAAATATGCAATTTATTCTGTATCTTTTGTATAAGTTTAAAAAAATGTCCTTCTTTTCCTAGCATGTCTAATGGGACAACCAAAATAAATGAAAGATGGAAAATACCTTTATTACAGCATGTATAATCTTCTATATATCTCTTGAATTATATTCCTAACAATTTTATGAAAAACATAAAAGGAGCTTTTGTCTTTATTTACCTTTTGTATAGATTGTCTCTCATAATCACGAGTGATTTTCATGATCAATTGAACACTAGTTTTGTTAGCAGAGGCAAGAAAATAGCATCATATTAATATTCTCACTCTATTTAGGTAACGAAGAGCTCTTCAACGTTCTGTTTAAAAACATTTAAAGTCGTTAAAAAATTTCTCAGTAGATATATGTGTATGATTCATTATTATATTTTTTTTTGTCAAATGATTCATTGTAAAGAAATTCACAAATTCAATCATTCTTTGTAAAATTATACATAATTTTCATTGTTTCTTAATAATCAATTATTATTCATTGTATTTTATTAAAAATATTCGATGTATGATAGTGAGAAAAAAAACATGTATAAGCAACATAGGAAATTTCTTTAAACCCTATCCAAAAATGGCTTCTCATTTAAAAGGCGTCACAAAATCAACAATGACATATTAAATACATAAAGCATTATGTGAGTACAAAAGAGATCATTCCACATGCACTAAAAACGATTTACAGTTGTGGCTTAATGAAAACTTTCATTTGAAAGTTAGTCAAGGTACAATTTCAATCACACTCAAACGATCACCTAAATATCTTTCGGCTGATTTAGAAAAAAGAAAGGATATCAAGCGACACAAGCCAGCAAAATATCCAGACATGGAGAAGGTTGTTTATGAGTGGTTTCTCCAATATCAAGACCGTGTGAATATAACAGGAGAGTTAATTTTAGAGAAGGCAATAGATGCAATGAAACATTTATATTGTAACAACATGATTCCGTCATTAGGGAAAAGCCAATGGGAAAAGAATTGGGGTTAGAAAACTTTTTGGTATTAACTTGGAATTTCCTAACCTAGTCCAGATTTGGATGAAATTGAAGTCAGTAAGGTCTAGGAAAATCGGGTAACGAATGAGAGATCTAATTATGAATCAGATTACATGAATGGATAGATAAGGCGTTAAGGAACACGTACGACTTTATGGAATCGAATCCAGATGAGTAGAACTCCCGAAAATAATCTTAGCGTGAACGGGTGGTTTTGGAAGGTCAAGGGTTCAAGGTGTGTTGTGAAATGGGGTCTTGGAATTCAAATTCCAACATTTTGTCTACATACATGCCGTCGTAGCGAGATGGCTGCAGCAGTAGCTGGATGGGTCTCGCTGTAGAGGGACAGACACGACTTAAGCAAGAAATAAACCCCAAAAACGTTTTATTCTGCATTTTTAAACTTTGAGAGGTAACAAACGACCCCAGGTGTGTTCTTGATGGTTTTTCACCATTCTTTAAGCTAAAGGTAAGGTTTTTACTCCCCGAATCCATGTTTCGATCCGTAGAACTTAGTTTCTTGGGTAATTATCAATGGGGAAGGGTTTTGATCTGGGAATTATGGTTGAAAAAGCCCTAATCTGGGTATGGGGATCATGGATTTGGTCTAGGGTTATTGAGTTTGTTTTAATTTGGATAATTAGACCTCTAATTATTGATCTTTGCGTATAAATTGTTGTTTGAGACCTAGAACAAGAGGAACGAATCTGGAAAGAAAAGATTAAAGTGCCTTAGGGGATTCAAGGTAGGTGATAGTTGTGATTTGATGTTTTGCGTGATGCATATTAGTAATTGCTTCATTGTAATGCATACATGTATGTGAATGAAGCCTATTGATCACACCTAATGTAAATAAGTATGAACGAAGAACTACAAGCCATGAATCACCTCTTGTTGTATGATTGTGAGAATATACATTGTGATTATGATTTTGGTTTGTTGAATGAGCGAGTGTCACGATCCGACACACTAACTAGGATCGGCTGCCACGTTCTGACATAAACATGGGATCAGTTGCCACGTTTTGGCATAAATATTAGATCGGGTACCACGTACTGGTACGCTAACAATTTGGGTATGGGTTCCATGAGAGGACCATTGGATTGGGTTCCATGAAAGAACCATTGATTGTTATATCTACTTGACATAACTGTATATCTTGAGAATGTGGAATCATGCATTGCTCCTGAAATGATAGTCGATGTGTATATATATATTTTGTGCATGTATGTGTTTACCTTGTTGTGATTCTGATATATGTTGTGCTTACTGGAATAGCCGTGTGATCCTACCAGTACACTGTAGTTGTGTACTGATATTGCACTTGTTTGTTCTTTGTTCAGTATAGGGCATTTTCAAGCGACTATTAATAGACCTCAGTTAGGTGACTATTAAGCGTGATTGGATTCAAGGGTGAGCCAGTTCTTTCAGGCTGCCATGGATGTTTCTTTTTTAAGTCCACTCTTTCCGGACTCACACTATTTGTTTAAGGTGTTTGTTTAGTTTTGGGGTTGTACCCATTGTTCTTAGATTTGTCAATAGTAGAAGTTTGGTACAATGACTTTCAGGTTCTAGGGGTTGAATTTCCACATTAGTTTGGTTAGTTATTTGTTAAAACCTTTTGAATTTATGGGCACTCCATTTTTATTATAATGTAAACATGATTCTGTAACTTTAAATGCCTTAGTATTGATTTAGTTGTGTAGTTTTTGGTTAAGTTGTTTGGTTTGGGTTGTAGTAATGGTTCTCCTACTGGAGGGTTAGTATGGGTGTCAATCACGAAGGTCTGGGTCGTGACAAAGTTGGTATCGGAGCCCTAGGTTCATTGATCTCATTGTACCAAAGTGATTCTAGTAGTGTCCTGCAGAACGGTAGGAAGACGTTTGTACTTTCCTTCGAGAGGCTATAGGACGTTAGGAAAAACTCACTTATTTTTACTCATTCGTGATATGACTTGAATCCAATTGGTACGTGGGTGATACAAATTGGTATCTTTCCTTTTTCACTCTATGGTTCGAACTAGAGCAACAAAAGTGGTAACACCATCACTAGCAAGAGAGGACGTGTATAAACTACCAACAGTTGAATAGGGTCACCATTCGGAACAAGTATCTACTCTCTCGGATAAATGATATTTTGACCAGTTGCAGGGTGCATCATTTTACATCTTTGCTCTTGTACTGGGAGACCAGTAATGGTCATCTATGGAACAAACTAATTTAGAAATCGGGCTTGTCTATGAGTTGTAACTTGAAAACTGTGAATGTCTGTTCCTTGTTGCCTAAATTAACTGTGAATGTGGAAGTTGTATTTGCTTGGATGTGATGATATGATCACATGCACAATAAGTTTGGGTCGTCACCACAATAAGTTTCACGACTAAGTTCGATGCAAGGGTCTAGATAATGCACGAGGTGATTCGTAAGAAAGATCTGGACGTGTCTTGAGCTTGAGTAATAACCGTGTGAGTGTCTGGGTGTATCCTGGGGATGTGTGGATTATGGTGTTGAATTAATGAGAATGATTTGGATTCTGTATCATTGGATTGACTCGGTATTGACAATGATTATCCTAGTTCAGAGGATTATCCTAAATTGCTAGCAAAGCTGAAAATCGTTGGGAGATTTAGAAATGAGAAAAACTCCAGAAAAAATTATTGCCTGGGTACTATTTCCGTCTGAGTCATTGGGGCGGGATAATTCCGCCAGCGCAAGGCCGCCAAAGTGGAAATTCCCCGTTAGAGCGGGACAGGGCGAGACAGAACCTCAGCCCTATCTCCTCTGTTTTTCCCGAGTCTCCTTATAGAACCTGAATTGAATCTGAACTAACCCCTGCAATCCAATCGAGGATAGACTATAAAACCTTGTAATAATCGAATACTGTCAAAAACAACAGAAAAAGTAGCATCCATGTGCTTACAAAAACAAAAGAGGATGTGCGAAATTTTCTAAGTGTGAATTTCGGTTGCCTTTTTGTGGCATGTAGTTTCAAGGGAAAAGGTAATGGTAGAACCCCAAAAGATTGAAGCAGTCAGGAATTGGGTTCGACCTAGTTCTGTGACTGAAATTAAGAGTTTTGTGGGGCTCGCTAACTACTATCGTAGCTTGTGAAGGGATTAAGGTCAGATTTGCAGATTCAAGTGTATAGGTGACAATATTCAAGAAGTTTTGGTAAGGAATGGTTAGATAATGAACACCATTACTTTGGAAAATGCATTTAGTATTGTCGTCATAACATGTATGGGTTGTTTAGCGAATGATGGAATTATGTTATGCCAATTGAGGTTAGAAGTTATACTATGATTTCATGGATTGATTGTATATCCAGATGATACGGCTCAGTGTTATGCTTTTCCGGGAAAGACCGAGGTTGAGGGTCTAATGCAGTGATCACAAGTACTATTATTGTTTGTGATTGGATGCCTAATGTGTTGTTTAATCCGGGTTCTACTTATTCTTATGTGTCCGTGCAATTTGCCTCAGAATTTGATTTGATTTGTGATATACTTGATGCCCCCATCCATGTTTCTATCCTAGTTGAAGAGTTAGTCATAATCACCCATGTATATCGTGTGGTCCTGCTGTGTTATGGGTTTTCAGATTTGGGTTGATTTGGTTATGCTGGATATGGCTGACTTGATATAATCTTAGGCATGACTTGGTTGTCCCCCTATTATGTTGTGCTTAATGGTAATGTTAAGTCAGTAACTCTAGAGATTTCGGGTAGGGAAATGTTAGAGTGGGAAGGGGGTACAAGCCTAAGTCAGTTAAGGTAATATCTTTCGTGCGGGGTAAGACACTGATGGGGCAGGATTGTTTAGCGTAATTGGCTCATATTCGGGATGTTGAGGTTGAGTCTCCCTCTATTGAGTCTATTTCATATGGTGTCAGAACTTAGAGAAGTGTTTCCAACTGATTTGTCTAGTATGCATCCAGATAGAAATTTAGATTTCTGCATTGACTTGGAAAATAGCATTCACCCTATTTCCATCCCTCTGTATTGTATGGCTCCGGCAGAATTAAGAGAGCTTAAGGCTCAAATCCAAGAGCTTCTTGATAAGGTTTCATTCATCCTAGTGCTTCCCCGTGGGGTTCTCCTATCCTGTTTGTTAAGAAGAATGAGGGTAGTACGAGGACCGATGATTTTATCTTAAGCCATAAGGCAATGGAAGATTTTAGTAAGAAAGTGCGTATAAAAATTGGGTTAGTCATTTGAATTTGATGAGTATACCTGAGTTTGAGGTGTCGTGTTGATTAAACGGTTAGCTTCGTAGTAATAGTCAGGGCTGACTGAGCATAATGGTAATGAGAGTTTGTGATGGATTGTGACGGGATGCAAATATATAATTGTTGGTTAAGCAAAATTTGTACAGTAATTACGATTTGCGAGTATCTAAGGTTGTGGTTTTCTAATATTTGGTGAGTAACATGGTTGTATGGAAAGTTTTAAGAGATGGTGGGACACCACTTGAATAGAATTTTAAAGAGCTAAGAGTCATAATGAAGAAAAATAATGGGATGTAGTACAACCTTCAGAGAGAGGCAGGAGCAAGAATATTTTATTTATTGCAAAGGCTAAAGAGATCTCCAGAGGGGTAGATAATTGGGTTTAGAGACGCGTGATTTCATTCGTTTTGATGTGGCTATGGTAATAGTGTCACGAGTCGTCAGATTGGTTAAAAACTATTGGAAAAAACTTGAGAAATGAGTGTACAAGCATTAGCTCGAGTGTGATGATAAGTGCTTGGTTTTGTTTTTGAGTTTAGTAATGAGTATGATTGCAATATTAGCGAAATATATTGTAAGATCGATGAAGATGCAACAAATTATAAGCGAAGATCCATGAATTCATAAAAATCCTCAAGGTACAAGCTAATATTGATAGATAAGGGGATTGTGTTATACGGTTGAATTTACAATTCAGAGTTTTCATTATAAGTCTACATTTGTGGTGATATATTTTGTCAAGGTATGAATTAGTAATGTGAGATATGATCAACTGTATCCGGTATTGAGCATTGAAAAGGACTTACCCTTGGATTAAGTCATAAAGTTTATTACTGTTGATTGTTAAGTACCTAAGAAAGATTTTCATTTAAAAGTGTTGGTTTAGGGTAAGGCAAATGGTCGGAGTTCTCATGATGGTTGTGAATATGATGCACTAGCTATGCTCACGTGTGTTTTCACTTGTGTGGGTGGATCCCTAGTGGTGGATCAGGTGTACTGATCCTGCGATGTTCTCTTGGTTGAGTAAGATGATTGGGATGACTTGGTTATTTCATATGACATATTTGGTGTTGTTTTGGAGTTTTTAAAGTATTTTAGTGGTTCTACATGTACCACTTGGTTATGCGAATTTATAGAAGAGCTACCATGCATATTTATGGTCGTCCGACAATCTTAATTTTCATCTTGTCGTCGAGGTCATGTATCGATTATGTGTGGTTGAATGTGGGGATCATTGGGTCCAATTCTATTGTTCTTAAGGGTAAACGACAATCAGAATTACTAAATCTAACATTTCGATAGTGTTGTTAGAGGGTTGGTATGCTTGGACATATCCCTCGATGACTATCTGATGTCTAAGGATCAAATTGTTATAACTTAAGCTCACGGGAATATGGGTTGTGAAATGGAGATGTTGATAAGAACTATGATTGTTTGGGTATTATGCTTGTGTGTTGTTTGGTTCCGGTTTACCCTCTAATTGTGGCGAGTTTGGACTTAGAATTTTATCATGGTTTTGTGAGAAAAGATTCATCCTGATGTTGTGTCAAAGTCCTTGATACCATGTTGCAGACATGTGAACAATCAACTTTGGTGGTTATAGGGAATACCTTTGTTGTTAGTTAAGTGCATATACAACATTAGTTATCACTCGAGTATTATGATGACTTCATTGAGTCATTGTATGGAAGGATGTGCATGTATTTAATTGGCTGGTTTAGGGATGAGATTATATCATAAAGTGAGACTCAGTTGTGTTAGACAAGACCTTCTGTAGGAAGAAGAACCGGTTAAAATTCTTGATCGCGATGTCCGTAAGCTAAGGGCATGCAAGACAAGTATCCCCTGTTGTTCAGCGATTCAAATACTACTCTACCCTTACTTTAGCCAGTCTTCCCTAGTTGATCACTCGGGAAGAGTGATGGGTAAATTGGTATCTATTGTAACGACCTGATTCCGTCGTTAGGAAAAAGCCAATCGAAAAAGAATTGGGGTTAGAAAACTTTTTGGTAGTAACTTTGAATTTCCTAACCTAGTCCAGATTTGGATAAAATCGGAGTCAGTAAGGTCTAGGGTAATCTGGTAACGAAAATGATATTTGCGTGAATAGGTGATTTTTGAAGGTCAAGGGTTGAAGGTGTGTTGTGAAATGGGGGCTTGGAATTCAAATTTCAACATTTTGTCTCCGTGAATGCCGCCGTAGCAGGATGGTTGTCATTGTAGCGGAGCCGCTGTAGCAGGATGGGTCTCGCTGTAGCGGGACAAACGTTACTTAAGTCAGAAATAAATTCCAAAAATGTTTTATTCTACACTTTTCGACTTTGAGAGCAAAGGATCGACCCTAGGTGTGTTCTTGACGTTTTTTCACCATTCTTGATGCTGAAGGTAAGGGTTTTACTCCCCGAATCCATGTTTTGATCCGTAGAACTTAGTTTCTTGGGTAATTATCGATGTGAGAGGGTTTTGATATGTGAATTATGGTTGAAAAAACCCCTAATCTGGGTATGGGGATCATGAATTTGGTCTAGGGTTATTGAGTTTGTTATAATCCGGATAATTAGACCTCTGATTGTTGATCTTTGCGTATAAATTGTTGTTTGTAGAACAAGCGAAACGAATCCGAAAAGGGAAGATTCAAGTGCCTTAGGGGATTCAAGCTTGGATTCGAGGTAGGTGATAGTTGTGATTTGATGTTTTGCGTGATGTATGTTAGTAATTGATTCATTGTAATGCATGCATGTATGTGAATGAAGCCTATTGATCACACCTAATGTAAATAAGTATGAACGAAGAACTACATGATATGAATCACCTCTAGCTGTATGATTGTGAGAATATACATTGTGATTGTGATTTTGGTTTGTTGAATGGGCGAGTGTCATGATCCGACACACTAACTAGGATCGATTGCCACGTTTCAACATAAACATGGGATCGATTATCACGTTTCGGCATAAACATTGAATTGGGTACCACGTATCGGTACGCTAACAGTTTGGGTATGGGTTCCATGAGAGGACCATTGGATTGGGTTCCATGAGAGAACCATTAATTGTTATATCTACTTGACTTAACTGTATATCTTGAGAATGTGGAATCATGCATTGCTCTTGAAATGATAATCGATGTGTATATATATATTATGTGTATGTATGTGTTTACCTTGTTGTAATTATGATATATATTGTGCTTACTGGAATAGTCACGTGATCTTACCAGTATATTGTAGTTGTGTACTGATACTGCATTTGCTTGTTCTTTGTTGAGTACAGGGCATTTTCAGGCGGCTATTGATAGACCTCAGCTAGGTGACTATTAAGTGTGATCGGATTCAAGGGTGAGCCAGCTCTTTCAGGCTGCCATGGATCTTTCTTGTTTAAGTCCACTCTTTTCGAACTCAAAATATTTGTTTAAGGTGTTTGTTTAGTTTCGGGATTGTACCCTTTGTTCTTAGATTTGTCGTTTGTAGAGTTTTGGTACAATGACTTTCAGGTTTTAAGGGTTGAATTTCTGTATTAGTTTGGTTAGTTATTTGTTAAAACCTTTGGAGTTTATGGGGACTCCATTTTTATTGTCATTTAAACCTGCTTCTGTAACTTTAAATGTCTTAGTTTTGATCTAGTTGTGTAGTTTTTGGTTAAGTTGTTTGGTTTGGGTTATAGTAATGGTTGTCCCACCGGAGGGTTAGTGTGGATGCCAATCACAACTGTCTGGGTCGTGACATATATCCTCAACAAAATTTTGGGCACAAATTATCTCTAGGTTGGCTTGAAAAATTCAAGCTAAGACATGGTATCAAGTCATTTCATCGTTTCAGAGAGAGTGGTTTAATTGATATACAAGACATGGAGACGAAATTGGAATCCATAAGATAAAAAAATAGATCAATTTCCTATGAAAGATGTATTTAATATTGATGAAACTGGTTTATTTTATAGGTTACAAGCTGTTCATTCTCTTGCTACGAAACAACTTGAAGAAAAAAAGTAGGACAAAGAAAAGCTCACAATTGTTTTTTGTTGCAATGAAGATGGATCTGAAAAAATCCTTTATAGATTATTGGAAAATATGCAAAGCCATGTTACTTCAAAAATGTCAACATGAACAACTTGAATTGTCACTATCGTGCAAACAAAAGAGTATGGATGACAAATGTGCTTATTGATGAATATATTCGTTAGTTTGACTACAGAATGCTTGGTAGACGAGTTTTGCTTATGGTAGATAATTGTCCAACCCATAATAGAAATATTGAAGGACTACAAAATGTTTAATAGTTTTTCTTGCCACCCAACATGACATCCAAAATTCAACCTTGTGATGATGGGATAATAAGAACTTTCAAGATAGATTTTATCGTAGGATATTAGAAGGCTATGAAGTGGGACAAACTGATTCATCAAATGTTTTGGATGCTATTAATTTTGAAATTCCTGCTTGAACAACAATTGTTCAGTAAGAGGCAATAGCAAATTGTTTTTTACAGTGCAAAATTCGTTCGGGGGATGCAATCTCAAAGAATTTGAATGAACCTATTTGTGAAAACGTCATTCATGAACTTGAGGTCATGATTAATGATCTCGATTACCATAATAAAATGGATGTCAATAACCTGTTGGATTATCTGGGTGAAAGTGATACATGTTCAAAGGTCCAGAGCTTAGAAGACATTGTGGATACCATCGAAAAAAATAATGTTGAAGATGATACTATACCTTTGAAACCATTTACGCGTAAAAAAACACTTATCGCATCTAAAACTCTTCACAATTTTATGGTGCAGTTCGAAAATACAACACCGGAGCTCTTGGATGCACTAAAAAAAATTTAGAGATGAGCTTAAACTAGATTTAAATTTTTTAAAAGAAAACTTTACACAATAGAATCATATTTTACTAAATTGTCTTAAAAATATTTGTACTTTTAAAGAATTATTAATTTATGATATTAATGGAACCATATATTTATATAGGGATATTCTGGAAATATATTATTTTATTTATTGAAATTGATGATTTTTTTCATTGATCAAAGTTGTGATTGAAAAAAATATTATTTTAAAGAAATTATTAATTTACCAATATTAATTAACCGAGTATTAATTTATTGTATTTAATAAGCTGCTTCTCACAATTAAAACACTCCATTTTACATCGCCTTCATCAGATCTGGTCGTCTCTTTTTAGGTATGTATCTCCTTCATCGTTGTCTGCTCAGTGCATTTGGTTCTTCTTGTAATCTTGCCTCTTGGTCGATTCTATATCTTTTTTTTTGTGTGTATCTTTGGAGGTATGTATATGTTTTCGTATTTGAGCTGTTTTTTCGAACTGAATTTGGGGTTTTTTTTTGGTTCTTTAGAGGATTTGTAATTTTTTGGGTCTTAAAGCAGTGGTTTAGGGTTGAGCCGCCCTTGAGGGGAGGTAGATTGTATTGTACGCACACATGCATATCGTTGAATCTGCTATTTGAGATGAATTTAAGTGTTTGTGTATTAAACTTGACAATCAGGTTGTTGTTATGGGCAGAAGCCGTCTATAGAAATTAAAATTAATATAGTTTCATCAAAGTTTTTCATTTGTATAAGCTGCTAATATGTTTTTTTTGCTTTTCTTTTTCTCTACACAGTTACAGTTATGAAGGGAGCAGTGTCATTTGGTGACCAGGTAGAGATATCATCGAGTGACTCATCTTCCTCTAATACAGATGACCGTAAAACGGAAAGCAAATGGATGAAAAATACTATCACCGTCGATCATCCTGTTAGCGAATGGGATTCTGAAGGTTAGTGTCATAATTCACATAATTGTGATTGTCTAGTGATTCTCTCAATCTACTTGCTGAAAAAGTGTCTGCATATGTGGAAACAGACTTGTGTTGCTTTGTTACTGCCAAATAAAAAGACAAAAACTCTTCTCTGTATTAAGTTTGGGATTTATTGTGTAGGTAGATAATTTTTATGTTTATCCTCAGTACCTGAGGATCTTATTGGACTGTTAGCATAATGTTGTATCCTCCTTTAATATGGAAGCTTGGGAATCATAGATGGACCTAGGAATTTAACTATCTGGTCAAGATTTATCACATCAAACTGTTGATTGCTGAAAGTTGCATTAGCAAGCAGCTCATGCATAAGTAAAGATTGGTAGAATGTTGCCTAGAACGAATTTGTTAATTCCATCTTACATCTGTCCCGCAGTTTGTCTTACAGTCTTTGGTGTTATGGCATTCTGTAATGAAGTTCAAACATGCTGGATCTTTTTAATATGAAGCTTTTATGCTAACATATATCATCTAATAGCTCTTCGGTTCCACTTGTTTAATGTAAGCTAAGAGCATCCCAATAGAAGTGATTTGAAACATACTTTGTAAACAGTTGATTTTCCGTCCTAAAAAATTGTATTGTCTATGGTTAGAACATGAGCAAAAGCTGAACTTCCATTATTTCCTTTGATGATGTAAGGTCTTGCATTAATGGTATCAAGAAGATGCAATACAAGTAGAAGATAAACTTGGTTAATCCCTTATACAGAAAAAACAGGAATCTATCCAAAAGTATAAAAGTTTGCTGCTGATCCAGAGTAAGAGGGCAAATAAAATCTAAAAGGGGGATAATTGCTTTTTTTCTTCTTGGAACTATGCTGCCATGCTCATATACCTTCTGTGATAGCTTTCAGCCACCTCCTTTCATCTTTCCGGTCAGTTTTAGTTCTTTTCAGTGGATTTTCACAGTGGCAAGCACTGTTTCTCTTCAATCATTTTCTAGTGACTGCTTAGAAACTTGAGGTTTTTTTACAACATGGGGAAGTACGACTTATTACCATGCCAGTTTTGATTCTTTTGATATCACAAAGTCTTTCTCGAAAATCAGAACGTTGTTCGAATGGGTCAAACCTAAGTTGCTCGGACTCTCCGAAAATGATGCCGGACTTGTGTCGGATCCTTCAAAGTTCCACTATTTTATGAGGATCCGACACGCACCCGTCGACATTTTGGAAGAGTCCGAGCAAGATAGGATCAAACACAACAAAAATGCATAGAGGCGAGTAATTTTAAGCCTTAAAGTTATGCAGTGGGTTGGTGATGTAATTAATACATCATCCAAGGAACAACCGTTGACATTCAGAATATGGAAAATAAGGGACCATTTCGTATGACAAGAGGGGGTTGCTAGGATGATAAACACCCTTCACCTCCAACCCTAAGATTGTGGGTTCAAGTCACCGAGGGAGCAAAAGGGGTGGGAGTTCCTAGGGAGGGGTAAAAAAAAAGGACCATTTTGGTGATTTTTTCTGCACTCTTTAAAGCAATGAATATGGAAGGTACATCAGTTTTATTGCAATATAAGGGGGTAGTCAAACCGTAATTATTACTCCAGAGGTGACATTTAATGCTGGATGGTCGGATGTAGACCAGAAAATCACCAGATTCATAAATGCTTCAGGGAGAGTGAAGAACATGCCAATCCCCGGAACTGTACATCATGACACCTCTTCTAGTGATGTAGAGCACGTATGGGAAACAAAAGGGACACAGGCATCAACATTCAAATTCATGAGCTCCAGGATCTCCATTCCTGGAAGCTCTAGGATCGCCGAAGTAGACACAAGGAATCTGTTTATTCTTGATCTAAAAGTTGAATCCTCTGACCTGGACCAAGTAAAAGAGGTACCGGTCACATGCAAACCAAAAAGGTGGTGGTTATCAATGAACTCCGGAAACTCCTCTATGGCCCTCGAGTCTCGACACCACCCAATACCCAAACCTCTCCTTCGAGAATGGATTCGAGAATTGAATGGTATTAGAGTCCCCCGTCCCTGTTAACACCCAAACTCCTTTGCTTCCCCTCTCTGAGATCATCTATCTCTTTTTCTGTAACCCATTTGCTTCTTTTTCAATTTCTTGTAGCAATTTTAACATCTTATCCTATAGGGTATTTCTCTCCTACCCAGCTTGATATGTCTTGCTCAACCCCAAAGCAAGCCAATGGTAGTGCATCAACTCCTGGAACACCATTACAGCCACTTCCAGAGCCAATAACCAGCTGAAAAGTCTGTATATAATTCATCAAACATTGAAAACTTAGGGAAGTGGGAAAGCACATTTTTTGGCTAATAGCTTTTTGATAGAGGCAGTTAGCCTTTATCTTCTTTTTTTTGTGGTGCAACAAGATATTCTTGACTGCATATTAATTGAAGTACCTACTTCATCAG